>CM029271.1:6356800-6639300 GCA_016920895.1 Vaccinium myrtillus | reverse complement strand
GTGATATTGCTCATAATCCGGTACAACATGATCGTACAAAGCATGTGGAGGTAGACAGATTCTTCATTAAGGAGAAATTGGCTGAGAAAATTGTCGAGTTGCTTAAGATTCGATCCGAAGATCAATTGGCCGATATCCTCACCAAAGCTGTTTCAAGTCGAGTGTTCTCAAAGTTTTTGGGCAAGTTGGGCATGTGTGACATCTATGCACCAACTTGAGGGGGAGTGTTGCGATATTGTCAAAGATTCTCTATTGTAATTCTTTCCTATTATATTCTTTCCTAGTTTAATTATAGGAATAGCTTGATTGTAGGATCTCTACTATCTCTATAAATATGTACATGACATGTAAAGATATAGAATTATTATGAATGAAAATATTCTTCTCTGATTTTCAAGTTTGTCTTTATGCTGTTGTCTGGTTGTCTAGCCATTTTACAAATTGGGTTCTTGTCTTCTTCTGTTACTGCCCATCTCCCCATTTGGCTGGTAGCAAAGGATTGTGATGCAACTGTGCCATGATTTTTGCTTTCGGCAATATGTGGATGCTAGTCATGTCTTCTGTTGTAGTTACACCTATGATTTTACTGCACCATGAGAAAATAATTATGTAGCGATCCTTAACGAGATCGCGGGTTGTCATCACTTCCTTTGCTATTCTAGATGATGAAAACACAACTGTACAAATCTACCATGTTTCAAGTGAATGATGAGGCCGAACTTGCGAGCTAGGCGGAGGAGAGAGAGTGACGCGTGTTTCAAGTGAATAATGAGGCCGAAGTTGTGGCAATGGGATTGGCACAATAACCGACTTGGGTAGCAAGAAAGTGGGCGGCACCTCATTATAAATAGAAGGCAACAAGCTTAAAGGGGAGGAGGCGAGAGATCAGAGAGGCGAGAGACATCCACATATCACAGAGTGGGTTTCGGAAAGAAACAAAACGCTGCACGGCAGTGCACTGGGCAGTCACTGAAAACAGAGCCAAAACTTCAATGTCTACCATTCCGATGGCCGGCTAAACTCCTCCTCTAGGGCGTAGATGAAGCTTGTACTTCGAGTAACGTAGATTTTATTGTTTTTGCTGGATTAATTATTCGGATTCGGTTGTGTGAACTAGATGATTTCATGTTGTGAAATTGGTTTAATTTTTCCCATATAGTTATGTGTTTGATATCCCGTGGTTTCAAATACTTTTTCACACAACGGTTTTAATCGAATTTGTGGTAATTGACGGTGATAGATTATACTACTGTAAGACGCGTCGTGCTATTAGACGGTTCGTGCCATAGAGACAGGTCGTACTAGTAAGACGATTCATGCTAGGCGGAGATAATAAATGCCGCTTGATGATACACAAATATTTTTAGGAGATATCGTAAGGGCCCGCGAACCCAAATGGTGTCCGGTGAATCCGAATAAGAAATCCTCAATCGCAATAAATCTAGGTTATGAAGGGTCAAGTGGATTCGAAACCCTAGACTTTTCTCTCATCGAATCTCTTCACTTTTTAATTGCTTAATTTTAATTTAGCTTTCATAATTTTAGGAAATCAAACCAAAACCTCTTTTTATCGAATTAATTTAGAAATCGATTGAAACATTTGCAATTTAGCCTTTTAATCCCTGAGAAGCGATACTCGGAATATTTACCACTATTCGTTAGAGTAGTAGTAATTGTTCAGTTTTATAAATTATTTTTGATACGGAAACGACACTCTCACTTATCTTTAGGATTTTAGTCAATATGAGGTACATCACTGTTGTCTAGCCATTTTACAAATTGGGTTCTTGTCTTCTTCTGTTACTTCCCATCTTCCCAGTTGGCTGGTAGCAAAGGATCCATGATTTTTTCTTTTGGCAATATGTGGATGCTAGTCATGTCTTCTGTTTTAGTTACACCTATGATTTTACTGCACCATGAGAAAATAATTTTGTAGCGATCCTTAACGGTCTCGGGTTATCATCACTTCCTTTGCTATTCTAGATGATGAAAACACAACTGTACAAATCTACCATGTTTCGAGTGAATGACGTGGCCGAACTTGCGAGCTAGGCGGATGAGAGAGAGAGTGACGCGTGTTTCCCAGCTGGTGGTGATTGGCGATTATTGGTAGCTTTGGAGGGCTTGGTTGGAGATTGAGAGCCCGTTCCAGAGCAACTGACTTAAGGATTTTTAGTTTTGTCTTTATTCTTTTTTTTTTTTGTTGCGTTTATTAGTTTTGCTTCTTTTTTTTTTTTTTCTTCTGAAAATGTCAAGTATATATCAAAGCCATCCGGCACCCGATTACATCAAAAGACAGGAATGACGCCAAAACCACTAACAAATGAAAATGAGAACGGCAACTGAGCCAAACTCGTAGACACACCTGCCTAATCAGACCTGACACCTAGGGGACGGAATGATGAATCCTATCCAAGTGAAAGTGGTAAAGAAGCCACAAGGATTCCCAGCCCAAACCATAAATACAATACAGCACCAGTAATCGGTAAAGAAAACAACGAAATTAAAAACCAAAAATTAACTAATCAGCTTCCCAAAAAATTGGTACAAACAAAGATTCACTGAGTCACCCCAGTGAGATGCACCGAGTTGCCGACCAGTCACTTCCCCGGATAGCACCTAGCTCTCGTAGCCGCCGCCCATGGCATAGGAAAGCTTTATTAGCTGGAGGGGGCCGAGGCTCCCAAGATCAACCCGTCAGATCTGAGCCACCCGAAGCTGGAAACGGTCGGTGGAGAGCAGAGGAGGAGAGACGGTGGCGGAGGGGGCTTGTGACGCACAGGTCTGAAGTCAAAGGGGGTGGTGGCGGAACGGTTTGGCAGTGAAGGGGGGCGGTGGGTGAAGGTGGAAAGGGCTGGCGGGGGAAGAAAGGGAAAAAAATGGGTTGGCGGTGGAGGGGTATGGTGAGATCGGGCGGCTGCAATCTGGCCAGGGGTTGAAGGAGGGGGGTTCCGGCAAGGCGAGGGGGAGGAGGGGTGGGGCGGAAGGGGCGGCAACCCCACCCCTCAAGCTCTGAGAACAAAAGAGAAACTAGATCTGGGTAAGAAAAGGTGAAGGAGAGGAGAGGAGAAGGACGAACTGGTGAAGGGGAGAAGAAAAGGCGGAAGAAAAGGAGCCGGCCGGACTGGTGGAGCCGGCCGGACTGGTGGAGCCGGCAAGAAAAGGGATAAAACCCTAGGGCTTCTAGAGAAGCTCTCTAGGGCAGTAGTAGGCCTTCTACTCAGGCCAAACTGATACGTCCCCCTATCTTTAGTTTTGCTTCATTTGATGATTATAAATTTGTCTTGACGACAAGAATCTAAATTGAGTAAAATTATGACTTTTAACTGAATATTTTAAGAAATACCCTAATTTTTTTTTTATTCGTGCAAAACAACCCTAGTTTTAGGTTCCTATTGTTTAGATTAAGTTAGTCTTTAAATTTAGGGACAGATTTTATGCTACGCTCACTGAATTCAATTACCATTTGGGTCACCAACCTCTTACATGAGTTAGGTGGGTGTTGTCTCTATTACCAAAAATGATAATACCCTAATGAATTAGGTTTTGGAATGCACGTTTTGAAAATGTTACACTTGCATGTTGAAAAACGCTATATTTAGCGAACTAAAGAAAACACCAAATGCTTTCCTACAAATTTCCTCAATTTCCCCGTAGGCAATAGAAATGCAACGAACTATATAAAATATTGGTCAAAATGCTAGACGCTAAAAATATTGGTCAAAATGCTGCTAAAAATAGGATTTACAGTTCCCCAAGACGTTGGTTCAAGTTCGAATTCTCTTGCCAGTCAACTCTTGGGCCACTAGGAGCTATGTCCCGTCGTTACCTTCAGGGCTCCGGAATTAGTCGAGATGCGTGTAAGTTGGTCCGGACATCCAGTTATCAATAATAAAATAAATAGGTTTTACTTTTACAGTTACATTTGAATAGTACTATATTTATTATGCAGCTTATCACATTTTCTTTTCATTTGAAGACCAGATTAAAAAAAAAAACCATTAAAATTATTTAGGCAAACTCTCAACGTGCTCCGGTTGGTTATCACTGTACTAACCAAAAGATATTTACCAAAACTAAAGTACATGATAAGCTGATGATTGATTCCTGTATCTTAACCAAGAAGAATTTCTAACTCAGATCAATGTTTTGAAAATCGCTAGGCTCTAGTCAGGTGGATCGAAGAGGGGCCTAGCGCCTAGGTACCGACCAGTCGGCGGCCTAAGGTAGGCGTTGGACAACTGCGCCTAGGCGAGGACTACTTGACTTAGGCGGCCGACTTTTAGAACACTGAACACGATAGTAAGAATCGTATCGAACACACTCTTTTCTCTTCTCACCGTTACTCAGATGCATAATGCCTGGATCTTAAGCAAAAAGAATTGCCAACACAATCGTTCTAAGAATGGTATTGAACACACCCTTTTCTCTTCTCGCCATTGCTGAGATGCGTAATTCCTCAATCTTAAGCAAGAAGAATTGCTAACACAATACAAAGAACGGTATCGGCCACACCCTTTTCTCTTCTGGCCAGTGGATGTAGTGTCGGTTCCCACAGCAAATGCATCCTACAAGGTAAAAAGAAAAAAAAGAGTGATTAAATAGGCCAATCCCCAATGTTTCGTACTCCACTAGAAAGGAAAATTGATGTTATCCGGTCCCCTTTTTCTGTTGGATTTCTCTGGGTCATCCGTGGGCTCAGTTTGATGAGCAGAAATACTCAAGTCTTTTTTTTTTTTTTTTTTTTTTAAGTTGTCGAAAAAATCAACCACTTTAAAAGTCATGTGTAGTAGATATCAATTGATGCACGATCGCAACACATTCATCTTAAGGAAAATGAGTTTCGGTTAGATGTGGCCAGTGGCGGACACAAGATTATCAATTTGACCTGGTTTGCCGGAACGACTCTTCAGTAAATTTATAAAAATATTCATAAGTGTACTACAAATAAGAAGAAAATGGAAGGGAGTGTAGGGATCAAACACTCTTTTGCACCCCTGGGTCCGCCTGGCAAATTACATTTTTTAAATAAACTTGTTCTGAAATCATAATGATCGATGTCCAGTTGTAGACAAACTTAAGAAAACAAACCGGAAATCACCCTGAAAATTGACAGCTGAAAAATCACTCAAAACTACATCGTTTTGAGTCCTAAAAACATAAGAGATATAGGCTTTTTTGGAAACTTAATTCCCACTAGGTCAAGGGCTAAAATTTAATTACCACTAGGTCAAGTTTTTTTTGAAAACCGAAACAACGTGCATTATTCTTAGGTCAATTTTTTTGGGGGTTTAGGCACTTAGGGTATCATACGGTTTCATAGGGTTTTAGAAGTTTAAGCACTTTCATGGGATTTTGAGAGTTTAGACACTTTCATACGGTTTGGGGGTTTAGGCACTTTCATTTTTAGAAATTTCGGCACTTTCATGGGATTTTGGGAGTTTAGGCACTTTCATACGGTTTGGGGTTTAGGCACTTTCATATGGTTTGAGAGTTTTGACACTTTGGGTTTAGGATTTAGACACTTTAGTTTTAAGCACTTTGAAAAGAGAAGAAAAAAAAAAAAAGAAAAAACCCCTACTTGACCTGGTGGGAATAATTTTCTCAAAAGTGGACTTAGTGGTTTTTGGGTGATTTCCGAGGGCTGATTTCCAGCACCCCGGATCCACCAAAAAAAGACCCACAAAATAGCCTAATAGGACAACCCAATCCCGTTTTGGATCTTTCCCAAACTGATAAAGGTTATTGCCTCCTTTGAAGCTGTCTTTATGCACGTAGGGGTGTAAACCAGTCGAACCGAGTCTTGTAGTGTTTGAACTCGGCTCGTTAACTAAACGAGTTTAAAATTTGAGCTCAAACTTGACTCGTTTACATTAATGAGCCAAGCTTAAGAGTGCTCTGTGCTCATTTATTACACGAGCCTAAAAAAAAATTGAGCTCAAGCTGGTTCGTTTGCAGCCGTATATGCATGAAGTTGGTTTGCCTGACGCTTCTCTTGCTGTCTATTTGAAGGAGGAAAAGAACGGAACCCCGAGACTAAGGCAACTCTAGTGTTGTAAATTCTTGTGAAGCTAGTTTTGTATGGTTTTTCAAAAAGCCTAATCAATGTGGGCTAATATTGACCCGGACATTCCGAGTTATGAAAATAAAGGCCACTGAGGCCTTACCTAAGTAAGAGCAACACCAGCAGGTAAGGTATAATAGCTATTTGGGCAAAATAGAGAAGAAATGAAAAAAATGGGTGCTGCAGCAGCCACTCTATTACCCTAGCTATTATACATTTTCTCTAAATTGGCGAATTTTAATCTTTGGTATTTTTAGAAACACGTTTCAATGCTCAGTTGTTTATTATTTTTCTCTCTCTCTCTCTCTCGCTCCCTACTGTTCCAATCGGTGAAGAAGCTGGACCACGCCTCGACGGGCGACGGTGACTGGCCACTTCAAGCGGCGGCGACAGGGCACAACAACGATCGACGGCCACCACGGCGGCGACGGCGATCGAAGTGGGTTTCTTCGATTGGACCACTCGACCACGATCGAAGTGGGTTTCTTCGATTGGTGACGGCGATCGAGGGCGACAGCGACACAGACGGCGACGATGACGAGGTAACAGTCGGGTGAAGGATCGAGGGCGACGGCGACGAGGTAAGGGCGACGGCGACGAGGTAACGGCGACGGGGTAGCAATCGGTTTCTTGGATTGGGGAAGATGAAGTACTGTTGGTGGGTATATTGTAATAGTATTTAATAGAAGTAGAGAAGATGATAGACAAACTGCTGGAGGATTGATTGAGATGGGGTAGCTAAATCCACTGTTCATCAGGGATTTTACCCAAAATTATGCCCAAGCTGCTGTTCTTGCTCTAACATGCATAATGTTTTTGCTCTCAATCCTCGTTTTAAGTTCCCGTTCTCTCAATCCTTGTTTTAATTCTCACTTTGGCGAATTTTAATAGTTTGGTATGTTTTCGAAACACGTTTCAATGCTCGTGCAAAGGACTTACCAATATGAGAGCTTTGACACTCTCTCTGTGAATAGCAATTCCAGCCTCGTTCTCTCTCTGGACTTCAAGCAACACATCCACAAAATCCTGCTCTCTCTCTCTCTCTCCTCCCTTTCTCTCTCTCTCTCAGCATGCTCTTCCAGACTTCCACCACACTCTCCAAAAAATCATCTAATTCCTTAGCAACTCCCATACACTCCATTTACTCTATTCACATTTCACCCACTTAACCCATGGTACAAAATCACCAACATCAAAAAGCCCTAATAACTCTGCAAACTCCCTCAGAACCTCCTTAAAACCCCTCCTCCTCCCCTCTCGTCCAACGCCGCCATACTTACTCCCTAACGCCGCCCTACACACCACGTCCCCCGTCAGCTCCACAATCAACTCGCTCAAATTCACCACATCAGAACCAGAACTCCTAATCTTCTCGATCATATTCGTCGTCTCTTCTTCTCTAACATTGCGAAACGATTGGACTCGTTTGTTGCTTAGTAACTGGAGGACGCAAATGCTCCTCATCTGCCTCCAGTACTCGGCGTAAGGACTTGAAGCAAGGTCCTTGTAGTTGTACAATAATTTGGCCGCTATTGTGGATTTGGGCCGGTTGGCATGGAGAAGATAAGGTCGTGGGTTTTCATGATTTCTCGGACTGCAGTGGCGGAGGAGACGACTAGGACTGGGGCGGAGGCGAAGTGGAGGAGCATCAAGGGGCCGTGATTTTGAGAGAGGGAGTGGAGGGAGCGGTGGGCGAAGGGGCCGATTTGGTGGAGGTTTCCGGTTATGGGTAGCTTTTGGGGAGACGGCGGTGGGTTTTTGTGGCTGGGGGTGGAAAGCAGCCATTTGAGAAGGAAAGCTAGAAAGAGAAGCAGGGGGAGGAGAGAGGAGATGAAGAATAGCATTTTGTTTCTGCTTGAGGAGGAGGGCTAGGAAAAAGGTTTGATAGAGATGAACAAGGTTCTACTTGTTAAATGGTGGTGGATGAGAAAATTTTCAGTCGCATGAGGTATCACGTGGCGATACTCGGCGCACATCTCGACCGTCCAACAATGTGTTGGACAGTCCGAATTTTAAATAACTCTTCCAAGAAAGAGTTAAATTCTTCCGTGTAAGAGTTTATTTGAAATCCGAACCTTGATTACTGAGATGGACAGTTGTAATGAGGTGTTACGGGTATCATGTCAGACACTACGTAGTACCAGTTCATCACTGAAAAGTTTCTCGAGGTGGAGATTTGGGAAAAATAGTTAAAGAAGTACTCTGTTATGGATCATTTGGGAGCAGGTAAGGAGTGGACGAGGAAAGTTGGTTTCCAAATATAGGAGGGTTATTGGAGTTTTGGAATGACGTCGAGATCAGATCATCAGATTGAGACACCCATACTTGTGTGTGTGTGTTTTTTTTCTAAGCTTGGGGATGTCCGGGCGAGTTTACTCGTACCTCAACTTTTTTCTTTTCCGATCCCAAAATAAAACATAACATAACCTTTGAAAGACATGTTGGGGGAAAATATATGAAATTGAATTTTCTGTTCGAATAATAATTCTAAATAATATTTATCAATCAAATTCAGGATATAAAATAAATAGAGAAAGGATTAGAAAAGCATGTGGGCTGGTCGAGGCACGCGAAATCGCGCTCTCCTTAGGAAAGATACACCCCCTTCTGCATGGGGTTGAATGACGCTCATTCCTCAAAATACAACGACCTTCGAGTTTTCTTCTGTGCAGCGAATTAAACTCACACAAACCAAACACAAGAATTTTTGACATTTAGCAGTCGAGCACTGCTGATGTGTTGTCTACTTAAAGGAAAAACAACCATTGTTTAAAGACTGAAATTCACGTTAGGTTTGTTAGAAGTTGTTCTGATTTTGTGGAGATATAATAGGAACCAACCAATTAACGTTATAAGCAACAACAATATAAGATATAATCTTGTTTAACAAAACCAACTAATCCTATTATTTAGGAGCTGTTATAGTAGAAGTAGGATAATGGTTATTTTGTTACAGAATAATAAGGAGGCCAAGTCAAAAGCCAAAAACTAATTCCATGCATCTCTCCAACAAATTATTTTACTTGGAATTACTCAATAAATTAAATATAAATGTAAAATATTAAATTTCGAACAACAAGACATATGTCCGAAAATTGGTACATACATCAAAGGAGACTACCTCTAGATTATATCAATCAAGTTTCCCACTTGAGCTATGGATAGAGCCAGAAGCACGGTCGACCCTGACATTCAGGGGCTTAAGACAAAGTTTGAAAATGAAGGCCCTTAAAAATGCTAGCGAAACGAAATATAAGGTCGATAAATCACCGTTTCAAAACTACACGCATGTATTTCACACGGAAAAAACCCGGCCCAATAAATACAATATATTATAAGAATCAAAAGAATCGTCCACGATCATCACTTAAACATTACTCTTCTTGCAGTGCGGCAAAAGTACTAATTAGGCCCTCACAATCAATCTCTTCCGTCATCTCATTTTCATTGGATAGGATGGCTAGTCCATATAACCTCTCTTATGCCATAGCTGAGAGGAGAATTTGTATTTGCAAGCCTAAAGGGGCCTCCGTGAATCGTGATATACAATTCTCTCGTTCCTTTTTGCTCTATGATGCAATAATAATCTCAGATTGGGCCCATGGCCATTAAGTGTAAATTGGTTGTTTGGGTTTTAAATTAGGCTTATATGTAAAATAAAAAAATAAAAAAATTGGGCTTATATACTGGGTACTAAAAAATATTAAAGGGCCCTGTTTTTGCATTATTTTTTGAGGCCTAAGACGCCGGCCTATTGGGCCTTAGCCTAGGGTCGACACTGGCCAAAAGGGGGCTGGTAGGGGTTTTCGTCCCTGCTTCAATTTGAAAAAATCTTTCTGTTATATTGAAAAAATCTGTATATTATCAAATTATATATCTTCGCCCCTCTTGTGGAGACATAAGCCACATTCTCTACACAAAAATCCTGACTTCGTCCCGACAGCTACCCATTGGATTGACACCCAGATAGGAGGAGGAGGAGGTTATACCTTTCCGAAAGATGAACTAATGAGTCTTGTGCTAGTACTTCATTTGCAGGGGACAACGGTACAATTGAATAATCGTCAGTTTTGCAGATGGTTTAGCTTGGATTGGTAGATTGAAACCAACGGGCAAGGCCGGGAGGAATTTTGCAATGTCAAACGGGTACCATCCTACTTGGTGTCCGATCGCACATCTTGGCATTCCGAAAAACTTTTGGACAGCCCATATTTTAGAGAGAGAAAGGGGAGAGAGAGTGAGAGAACTCTAGGCTGTTCAAAACACTTTTGGACGGCCGAATGTGCACGAACACCACGTGGTGCCCGTTTGGCATACAAATTTTTTTCAAGGACGGACGCAGAATTTCACTTTTGGGTGAATGAATATCGAGTAAAATAAAACATACATAAAGCACTATTTTTCTAGTGATAAAAACAACAAAAGACTTTTTATTTCGTTCTTTGGAAATATGTCACGAATGACTTTATCTCAAATACTTTCTAACCACCTATACGATTAAAAAAAATATGGTCTAATAAAAACAGCTAGGCAGACAAAGATAGGAAAATAGACTTTCTTGTTAGATTTATTCGTAGTCACATAAATTTGAGGTGTGGAGTTGTTAAAATTTTCAGGGAATTCTTCAATGGGCGAATGTTAAATTTTAAAAAAATGTCGGTCGCCTAAGTTCATTCGTCCAATGGACCAAATTTTACTCCCATGGTTTTGAAGAGAGAAGCTTGCAACCTAAATGGGAGGAAGCTTCTGACATTATTAATTAAACTACTATAAGAGTAGCAAGATGGTACAAAAAAATGACGAGGTTAAGTGTGGTAAACTGGTAATTATGTTGGGAATTTAGCAGAAGCAAATCAAAGTTGAGATTCGGAAAGAAAATAATTCACGACAACAGTGAATAAATGACAATGAAAAAGAAATTCAACAGTGGGAGACACAAGAATTTACGTGGTGCAGCCCAAAAAATAGTCTGCATCCACAGAAGAGATCCATTCTTTACTAGTACTATACATTGGAATAATTAATACAAAATGTCGCTAAATTACCTAACCCTATTATTCTTTTGTACGCCCACTCTCGATTCTAAATCCCAACTCCGCAACTGAACTGTCCACAACATTGCATAATGCCAATTGTACACCACAATAAATAGACTTGTACCAACATAAAAGATATGAGGTGCAGTCCAAATTCGATTACTAACCCAAATTGACTGCACTGAATAAAGAAAAGTGTAGCACTATGAATTACTTTTGGCATTATGATATGTTTTTTTTCTTTTTTCCCCTTCTTTTCAAATAGGATAGTTTAAATCTCACATTCCTTTTCTATTTTTTTAGAAGCCTTTTTTTTCCCATTAATACACACACACACACACACACATTACACTTCTTATCAGGGATCCCGAAAATGGGGATATTTCCAGACTCCACCCCCTCAACCGTTGGATTAAATCCAACGGCCCAATGCGCAAGGTCACTTAAACTGGCTATTAACAGTTCAAAGGGTCAAGGGGTCAGAACCAAACCCCCCCTCACTTTATCCTATCCCTCATTTCACGACCCACATCTGAGAGGAGAGAGAGAGAGAGAGAGAGAGAGGCGATCTGGTTTGAAGAGAGAGAAACACAAAACAAAGAACAAGAAGAAGATCCACCACGACCCTGCACCGCGACCCGCGACCTCTGTCCACTTTCTCTCCTCACCAGCGTACCCAAGGTATCAAACACCATCTCTTTCTCTTCTCTCGGTCTGTCACTTTATGTTTCTAAAGTTAGGGTTTCAGACATTGTCTGAGATTTGTGAAATTAGGGTTTGTATAAAGTTAGGGTTTGTGAGATTAATGTTCTGTAACGGTCCGATATTTTTTTTTTTTTTTAAAAAAGAATTTCGATTCTTTTAATTACTACATTTTGTTTACTTAATAATATGTGTATCCATTTAGTTCCCAATTTTATTTAGTTCCTAACCAATTACCCTAGTTAATTAGTCCTACACCAACTAAACAACCTATTATCCCTAAGCATTGTTTTACCCACTAAACCACCACCTACACCCATCCCTCTTTCAAATCTATCATCCAATGTTTAACCATTTTTACTCTTCTTCAAAATCAGCCAATAAGATGTGCTCACATAACCTCAAGGTCTTCCCTTAACCTTCAAACAAAACTCCTCCTCTAAGCATCCTATTATCCTTCGGTTTATGGGCCTAAACCACTTGCCATTTTATCCCCCCTCCACTCCGAAAATCACACACAACCCACTCATTTTCTGTTGCAAATATACTAGAGAAAGAAAGAGAGTTAGAGCTTGGGTCCTTTAATGGAGTTTTAGAGTGAGAAGCTAGGTGAGTTTATGCACACACACTCCTACACAACCAATCTCGGTTTCATACACCTCCACTACTCTCAAACATCCACCAAGCTTCCAACCGACCACCTTAAAGCCACCCCGGAGTTTGTTTTGCCGGCCATCTTCTCCGGTGTCCGTTTTTGCTAAAATATCGTTTTCTCGCTTTGATCTTCGGAGGAGAGGTAGATTAATTTTTACCCACTTCCCCTAAGTATATTTTGATGTTTGTATGTTGTCTCCATTGTTTCATAGTGAAATAAATCGAACTTATGCGTAAAAATAATCTCCACCGAGTTATACTTTGTTTTTTCGGAAAACCAATTTTGAACTGGTACAGTAGCAGAAAGCTACTTCAAAAGTTTCTCCCCTAGTAGTATTATTTTAGTCCACGTGTATAGTAGTGATTTGGACCCACTGACTTGTCCTCCACGTGAAATCCCATGAACCATTTGAAATGATTTTGCTTTTATTACACTAGACCCCATATATAGTACTTCACGTCTTATGAAATCAACCCCATTATGTGATGTCACTATTTAAAGCTTACATGGTTTCCTATTTTTTTTGGAACAGCACATGGTTTCCTATTATGCTAAATCAAGTTACTTTATTTTTTTGCATATTTCGTTAATACAGAGGCATTGATTAAGTAGAGTTTATGTAAAATGAAACTCACTCTTTTAACTTGTTAAACACTTTTATTTTATCTGACATTACAATCTACTTAGTTATTGTTCGTTTTTTATCAACATGCCTAATAACCTATTAAAGTGAGATTTATGATCAAGGTTTGTGCTAAGTTTTCTAAACTTTTTTTTTTATAAGCCAAGTGTTTATGATGATAACAAAATTACTTTTCTTTTATAATTTGTACACTAGATTGATAAGTGTAAATGTAATTGTATTTTTTTTATAAAAACATTAGTCATATGTACATATTTATGACCTTCTGTTAATGAAAGAAAAAGTATAAGTTAAACTTTTTTTTTTTGGCCTATTAGGAATTTCTTAAAGGTTCAAGAAATATTAAGATCCTAGAGTTTTATAAATTTCTCGACAACCCTTAAAATGATCCATTTTTTTATTCTTAGAATTTATCTGCCATAAACATTTTGAGATCAAATATCTTTTCTTTTCTTTTTTTCTAAGCTGCATACTGATGAAATTATCAAGGCTCACGAATATAATTTAATCCCCTTGGGTTGTAGTTACGAAAATCTAACTATGTGTTAACTGTTAAGTCACGACAAACCAAAAAGTTGTTTGGACTAATCTCGAACAAATTATGTGAATTGCATGCATGTTACCAACTGTCATATTTGTTTTGTTCTTTATTTTATAATTGCAAACTCTTAGATGAAATTGTTGTATTGTTAGAACAGACAAATAAGTTCCCGGGTTTGGTGTTCGTGTATAGAATTCACATAGACGTTAAGTTAATGGGAAAATTGAATAAGAATTTCGGATGACATATGATGAGATGGATGGCAGTCAGCCAGTGATTTGGAGATGGATTGACAGAGATTCGGAACCCTTAAGTTGTGGCATTTTGTGATTACTCCATACTGAATTATTTGGTGATATAAGGGTGATTCGTATTAGACCGAGTCACGGCTATATACTCTTGAGGTTACAGTCAGTTCCTCGTGGGCCCAATGGTATAGTCAGTCCCTGGGAAATTCATCCTTGTGAGGCGTTTGATGAATTCCGACTAAGTAGATAACTTAGGCTTTTCATCTTGGCTCCCAGTCAGGGCAATCAAGAAGGAGTTGAATCACGAAATGGCCATAGACTTGGTGGTTATTCGGGAGGTTGTTCTCTAGGTTAAGAACTTAGAAGAAAACATAAGTTAAAGGCTAGTTAATGAAATGATTTGTTTGTTATTTAATTCTGTACTTTCTTTCAAATATGCATGAACTGTGGTTAATTGTAATATAAGGGTTGGTGGGTAGGAGTTATCTATTGAGTGATTTATCACTCATGGTGCCGTTATGGCCCTGGCATTTTACGCCAAGTATTGAAGGAGAAGGAGGAGCGTACTACCAGACGGAGGAGTTCCCTACTGAGCAGATAGCAGCAGAAGAGTTGGATCTAAACCTTAACCTCGAGAGATCCAACACCTCCTTTATTTTGTGGGACAAATGTAATTTAATTTTTCCCAAGGAAAGTAGTATGTTTATTTGTATATACTATACTCTAATTAAGACAATTATGTTATTTTCGCTGCTTTATTAATGATATCCTTTTTATCTATATTAAACTTTTATTAAATAATTTAAATTAATGCTTCCGAAAATCGGGGCGTTACATGTTCATTTTGAAATAATCAATTCAATTTTGAAATAACATTGATTTCTTCCCTTATTATCTACCTCCGAGTGGTTCAGGGATATGTGTGAATGGGGCCCTTCATTGGATTGCAAGCCGTGAGTCCCATGAGGTTATTGTTTCTGTTCATTTGGCAAAGGAAACTTTTGGAGAGGTTTTGCTACCTGAGTATAGAGATGTTTATTGTGGGTTGATGCTCTAAAAGGAAAATTTTCTATTTTTGTCATTCTTGTTTCTTTCTTGGTTTAAGCTTCTAAGAACCCTTTTTTGGTGATTGAAAATTTCAAGCTTCTAAGCTTCTTGTGTTAATTCTTGTGCAGATTTCACAAATTTTTCTAGTTCTCTGAAGTCTGGACTGTCATTAGCACATGAATGGGCTTCTTTCTTCTTCTTTTTTCCTACATTTCTATGCATGCAGGCTTTTACTTATGTTATTTTGCTGTTTTAGTAATATGACTGAATGTAGTGCTTTGGAAGTTCTTTTTTCTTATAGAGGGGATTAGATACTGCCCATTTATTTTCCGTGTTCCATCTAAAATTTCCTTTAGGATTTGATTTCTCAATTTAACTCTTCTCATCATGACTATTGTTCCATTGTTGAAGCATGGTTGTGAATTTGTCAGTTGTTATCTTCGACAGTTTGGTTGCATAATAAAAAATAAAGGAGGGAGATACATTGAGAGCTCCCATACGATAGAACCATATAATATCCGTGATTGAATTTTGGCATTAGATCCTTTACCTGGTAGTGCACACCTTTGCACAATTTGTTATTCCAGTGTTCTAGTTGAATTTTGGCCGAACATCATGATCATATCTTCCTCTTAAATCATGGCATTCCACTTGCCACTTTATGGTTCTTAAGAAACATTAGTCGATGTTCTTCAGAAACCAACATTTTTACTAGTCACTGGACCTTTTATCCTTGTCTAGGCCACTTAATCTCTCTCCAATCAAATGGAACTTGAAGGAAGCTATTGCAGAGATGAGATTGATTTTGGGATCATGTGCTTCTACGGAGAAATAGCACCACTGTGTAATTCAAAATCCAAAGTGAACCCAGGCCGGATATTCTTTGGGTGTTCCAACTACATGGTAAGATTTGAATGAACCTAAAGTTTCATTTTGGCTCTTGTTTTTATTTTATTTTAATGAACCATGCATTTTGCTCTTCTTCTTCTTCTTTTTTGAAGAATGAAGAACATTGCACATTTTTTTGTTGGTATGACCCCTCGCCGAATTTGAAAAAAAAGGGATTTTGAGGCCAATGAAGATTTGGAAAGTGACAGAGGTGGCGAAGGCCAGTGAACAAGTTGAGAGTAGTTTGACCCCGTTGAAGAAAAATGAAGAAACCCACAGTGAAAGAAATGCAATGCAGATGAAGATTGATGCAATGCAAGTGAAAATTGAAAAATTGAAGCGGCCAATATGGGAACATCGAAGTGGAAAATATTGTAATATTGTTTTATGGTTTTGAGGGTTTGTTAATGTCTTACTTGTACACTTCATTGGGAAAAACCGGGATTCCACGTCAAGTCCATCTAACACTTTCCTCTTGTCCCTTGCAACATTATGCAAATCTTGTTTTAAAAAACCAACATTCTAAAGACCCCCGACATCCATCTCTAAACTACTCATTTGTTGTGACATTGGCACATTTGCAGCGGCTAATTGTTCTGCTAAGGCTTTCTTGGCCTTTGACATTTTGCGATGACAACGCAAAAAATGAACCTTCCTGGGCGTCGCAAGAGGGTGGTTATGGCCCTCCACAAATTGACTTAGAACAAACCCCTTCACCGACTTGTAATCTTTTACAACAGTAAGTTTTGAACCACATCCCTCTCTAATTAACCCACGTTTCCATGTTGTGGGTTCAGAATTTGGTTCACAGATTTTCCTCGACTCTTCTTTGAAGCAACATACTCCTTTCTTACTACTTCAAATTTCCCCTTAATCTTGCTAGAATTTTTTCGCGTCCCAAATCCAGCTGCTCTAGCATAGTTGTTATAAAACTCGTGAGCGGCATTTGTCACGCCCTCATTTTTACAAAATATAAATAAAGGAATTTCAACAATAAATAAGTTAAGTGATAAGATTTCCATAAATCCATCCCAAAAAGGTTTCCATAAAAATAAAGTACATCCTTAGCCCATTGGCTATCAAATATTCGGGCACCCTTGCCCCAAAGGTGAAATCAAATAATATCTCATAAGTTATTACAAGTTCAATGTCAAAAAGATAGTGAAAAGATTAGAGTTACATTGTCATCTTCCCAAAAGAAAATGCATAGTAGATGAATAAAATAACTTCAAGTCATGTATGCTCATCATCCAAGTCATGCGCTCCAAACCATACACGATCAAAATTGGGTACCTGAAAATGATAGGGTGAGCACACGTGCTCGTAGGAGAACTATTCTACTAACGCTAGGTGTATGAATATGATGCATGCACATGGAGGCAAGATATGTCAAATGGATATTCATATGTGAGTACGGGTATTCAAATCATAGAAAAAGGATTTTGAATGCATCGAAGTACCCAAATGATTTCCAAGTACCCACCAACAACCCATATGTTCAAAGTCTTTTCTAAGTACCCAAAACCACCCAAGTATCCATTTTGTTTCACCCAACTATCCAAGTTTATCACACAAGTCTAAAATCAAGTTTACATATTGAATCTCGACAAAACACAATGGGTAGTTCAAAAATCTCATTTCTCACTTCTTTCATTGAAGAAAATCATCATTTCATTAATACTAGGGATTTAATCCCTCTACTGGATTCCATAGCCTCTGCGTGCCTCTGCCGGATTCTATAGGCTCCGCGTGCCTCTGCCAGGTTATGTGGGCCCCGCGTGCCCCTGTCGGATTCCATAGGCTCCGCGTGCCTTTACCAAAATCTCACCAAATGATGAGATTGGTTTAGAATACCTCATTATCACAAACATTTCATTAAAATTTTTATAACAAGTCATTTTCTCCAATTTTATTTCACCAAAGCACCCATTTTTGATAAAAAGAGTTACACACACATTTACGCACGCTTTCCAAAATCCAACAAACTTTCATGTGATGTAAGATGACATATTTGTTTATAAAACCATAGTCATCGAGTCAAAACATGGGCGAAAATGATGTCAAATGTTGATCATATGAAGGATTGAGCAATCGGAGACCAAACGGACATCAAAGGGTGGCCGAATGCCACCTAAAAGACAGGGGTAACTGCTGGAAATTAAAGGGGCAGCAGCATTTGAACAGTAAACAGTGCAAATTTTCACCTCTAAGGTGTGAAATTTCAACCCAATCACAAATGAGATAGTTTAGGCACAAACTAGAGATGCTAGACAACAATTAAACATGAAGGTAGGTCAATTTCACTCCCAATTTCATCAATCAACAAGTAATTTCATAGACCACAAAATCAAAGTTTGGAAAACCCACACAATTTGGGGAAAACATGATTCATGAAGAAATTGAAGCCAAGAATAAGATATAGAGTAGACATTGTTCCCCTACCTCAAGGTTTTACTTGAAAATGGAAGATGAGTGAAACCCTAGGTGTAGAAACTTCAAATCCCGAATTTGGAGCTCTTGGTGTGAATACACGGCAACCCAAGCTCCGTAGAGTGCGTAGATTGTGAAAATGGCATTGGTTCTTGAAGTGGTTGAGTGAGGAGTGGGAGATTTGAGCTTGGAAGGTGTAACAATGGAGGAGAGAGAGGGGCCGGTCGGGTGGGAGGAGGAGGAGAGTGTGTGTTTTGATTTTTTTACAAACTTCCCCCATACACTTCTCAATATAACATTCTAATTACACCTCACACCCAAATGTCACTTGTGTATATAAAAGTGACCCCATCTCATTAACTACAATCCCAATCCCACACTTAGCCAATTAACATTTTTCAACATTCCTAACAAAACCCCAACTTTTATTTTCAAAAAGTAATTAAAGTTTCCGGGTCTTTACACACTATGCTAGCAATGCATGTTCCAACACAATACTTATTTTCACAAACCAAACTTAAGTAAAGAACTTTAATATATTTATGAAAATAAGGAAATACCCCCCTTTTGGAAACAATAGCATTTCCAAAATTTTGAAATTCTAATCATATCAAAATCTCATCCCCCCACATTTAGTACAAAACTGAAAAACGACATATTTTTCTCCGATAAAAATGGGCGAAAGATGACTTTGTCTTACTCAAAAATAACTTCCAATTATACCATTATGATTAGAAAAATCCAATGAACAATTACCGGGATTTTTTATCGACCAAATCGAAACTTCTCGAAAAAGTGATTTTTTTTATACGGGTCCTTACAGCATCTAAAGTGTCAAAGTGTTGCTTAATTTTAGGTCTCAGCTCCCATTCTACTTGAGGAATGTGTACCCATTAGGGTAGAAGTAACAAATGATACTTGTATATCTTCCAATGACTCCATCCTCCAAAACAACATATAAACAATAAGGAAATATTAGAATTGACAAAACAATAATGCAAAAAACCATACTGAACTCACAATTTAAAATTTCTGGTATTGTGATTTCATATGGGTAAGCCTAAAACTAGCAAGCATTCGCCGCCCGGGAGAGAGAGAGAGAGAGAGTACACATGACAACATTCTAGCACTTTTAGGCAAAATAAGGTTATTGGACACTATATTGGGTTACTCTATTGGGTCATTCGACGCTTACGACCTTTGGCAAGAGAGTTTAAAAAGTTGTCGTGCCTTAGGCAATGGGTTTACTGGTCTAATGGTTGCCCCATCTACATTTAGTAACTCATGCACCTTGATAAGCCCCAAATGTTGTATATAACCGGGCTTATCTCGCTCGTTGTAATCACACACACGTGCATTTTGTGTCTTTATACGATTGATTTTGCGCGAGTTGTGTTTTTGATGAGTTTCAGAAAATTGGAGCTAAAAGGTGTGTCCAAAGCTCCAAATAATCCCCGGTTGTATCTGGAAGTACCCAAGGTACCGCAATGCCGTGGAGGACAATCGCCGAAGCTTAAAAGTCGATTCAAGGAGCTTTGGAAGGTTCAAGGAAGGCCCGGAACAAAGGACCAAGAAATTTGGAGTTATGAGCCTCGAGAAAATATGACCAACCGATAGAAAAAGTCTCATTTCTCTCAATATAGAAAGGCTATGAAGATGAGGTCAATTGGGTTTGAAAGTAGACTCATAGAGCTTTCCAACGGTTCAAGAATCACTTCATTCCGAGTTCGGACGAAGCCGGGGCGTGCCCGCGAAGTTGGGTCAAAAATCTGCCCAAACAGACACTTATGGATCGATCCATGATGAAGTTGGATCGATCCAACTTCATCAAAATCTCACCAGACCACTTTGGATCGATCCAAAGAAGGGTTGGATCGATCCAGACTCATCCTTGGCGATTTTTGACAGATTTTTGGTTGCTTTAATATCTTCCATTTATGGAAACTTTCCACTTATAGTATGTTTTTGAGATAATTAGCCAATGTAAATGGCTTTTAGTATAAATACTCTCCTGTCTCCTCTCTCCTAGTTTCTTCCTCCTTAGTATAGTTTTTGCTCCTCCATTGGAGGATTTTGGAAGCTCTCTCTCTCTAGATTTCTCACGTAAGTTTATTTCTTCCGTTAATTTGTCGTTTATTAATGTTGTAGCTACTCGTTGGATCTCTATATAAATCAAGTTTGTTTACGCTTTTACCGGTTAAATTGTATTCTCTCTTTTCTAGTCATTTCCTTCTTAAACTCAAGTTAGTAATTGTTGTTTGTGATTTTCTCAAGAGTTAATGTGGTAGGCAACCCTAGGATTAACCATAAAAATCGGTTTTTAAGTTTATTAAGCATGTTTTTAGTTTTCTTCAAAATTCTAGACTTGTTTTCTAGCATAATGAGTTAGTAGTTTAATAGGCTTGGTCATGGGGTGATTAGCACTCCATGACTTGGGATAAATCCATCCATCTCGTTCATTTAGTATACATCGCTTGTTTACCGAAAATTCGGGGATTCAATTTTATGTACCAAAGGTTGGGTTTGTTAATCTCTTTGATCACGCGTAGCCAAGAGCTTGACTACTTGGCACGTGTGATGCTTAGGGCGATGTCAACTTAATCGTTTGCCAAATGAACCGAAAACCCCTATTCTTTGTTAAACACATTTTTCTAGTAACGGTTTTAAACTCTAAATCTTCCGTTCGGGGGGCATTTAACGATGCCCTGAACCGGTTATCAAGAGGGGATGGATTAGCCCAAGTCATGGTCGTCAAATACCCCTAGACTTTGCCTTAGTTTAATTTGTCGTTTTTAATCTTCCGAGTCGTTCTCGAAGTTAAGAGAATTCCACCAAACAAAATCACAAAAGCCAAGTTTGCCGCTTTAAGGCTAAAAACCTACACTTGCAAGACAACTCTCACGCCGGGTGCATTTGGTCTCTGAGGATTCGACCCGGTCTTACCGGTTATTATGCTATGCGATACCTAGCCCTACGCTTGGGGCAACACCATCTACGATACAATCCAAGGTCGCAAACATTTTTGGCGCCGTTGCCGGGGACCCAATGGTCCATCTAGCGTGAGTTTTTCCTTGCTCCACTGTAAGTATCCCACTCTTTTGTATAGTTTTTCTTATTTTTTTTACATTACTTGTTTTATTAACGAGGCGGCGGACTAGCCCCTCGGAACTGTTCTTGTGGTGAGGCGGTTGCATAACCCCTCCGTTCTGCTAGTTTTAGAAAATCTATAAAAAAAAATAAAAAATGGCTTACTTTGAAAATTGCTATGGAGGGTATGCACGACAATTTGATTGTTCAACGTCACTCCCTATATTTTATGGCTTAGCCTCAGAAAATCCATCATCACATATTGATAAACTTGAGGAAGCTTTTTCTAGCAATGAAATGGCTATGTTACAAGTTTTCTCATCATCTTTGCAAGGCAATGCTAAAAGTTGGTTTCGTTCCTTGGACCCAAGATCATTTTTCACATGGGAACAAGTTGAAAAACAATTTTTCAAAAAGTTTTCTCCAATGTATGAGACTCATGTTTTATTACAGGAGATCACAAATTTTTGTCAACTTGATGAAGAGTCGTTTGAAGATTGTTGGTTGCGGTTTAGATATCCCATACTTTATTGGTCGCGGCACACCTGTGATACAAAGCACCTTGTTCGCATTTTCTATGAAGGGTTGAATCCTACAACGCGAAAGCCTGTAGATACAATGTATGAAGGTGATTTTTTGGATGAAACCGCAAACGAAAATTGGGATTACTTTGATGAATTGGCTGAAATATCACGATCTTGGGTTTATGATACAAATCTTGAAGATGCCAACTTAAATACTAGGGATGAAGAGGAAATAGAACCACTTTTCGTTAATGAGGGGGCTATTTTAGCTTTGAAAGAAATCTCAGAGGTTAAATAGGATGATGAGCCTGATTTTTACTGTGCTCCCCAAGAGGATTCTAGTTGTACACTTGATATGCCAACGGAACTAGAGGTTAAATGGGATGATGAGCCTGATTTCGACTATGCTCCCCAAGAGGATTCTAGTTGTACACTTGATATGCCTCTTCATGAGAAAACTTTTGAGGTTAATACTGGTAGCACTTTTATTGAGTCTCCACCATCACAAGAGCTTGAAAATATTGAACTATGGATGTGGCCCAACAATTGATTTTACAGGTTCAACTATTTCAGTTAATGTCTGAAACATTGGATGGAGAGAGAGAGAGAGAGAGAGAGAGAGAGAGAGAGAGAGAGAGAGACAGAGAGAGAGAGAAACCCTAACTTAACACAACAAATTTCAGACAATGTCTGAAACCCTAACTTTAGAAACACAAAGTGACAAACTGAGAGAAGAGAAAGAGATGGTATTTGATACATTGGGTATGCTGGTGAGGAGAGAGAGTGGACAATGGTCGTGGGTCGCGGGTGGGTTGCGGTGCAGGGTCGTGGTGGATCTTCTTCTTCGTTTCGTGTTTCTCTCTATTCGAACCAGATCGCCTCTCTCTCTCTCTCTCTTCTCTCAGATGTGGGTCGTGAAATGAAGGAGAGGATAAAGTGAGGGGGGTTTGGTTCTAACCCCTTGACCCTTTAAACTATTAATAGCCAGTTTAAGTGACCCTGCGCGCGTTGGGCCGTTGGATGGATTTAATCCAACGGTTGAGGGGTGGAGTCCGGAAATATCCCCATTTTCGGAATCCCTGATAAGAAGTGTAACATATATATATATAGGATAAACTTCCAATGAGGGTCCCTCATTGAAGTTAAAATGCGGACCTCACCTTTCCGAGCCAAATTTCGACGATCCGAACCGTTCAATGTTTTTAAAATGCATTTTTAAGGGCCCCCGCGAAGATTCGTCCAAAAAAAATACCCGGAAGGGCTTCATCCGATCGGTTTTTGTTAAAAACGTTTCGGATCGTCAAAATTTGGTCCGGAAACACAAAAAAGGCTAGGTCCGCATTTTATTTTCCAATGAGGGACCCTCATTGGAAGCTTATCCTATATATATATATATATATATATATATATATATATATATATATATATAATAAACTTCCGGTCCAAACTCCCTGACCCTCTTAAGTTACGGACCTCCACCTTCCCAAGGTTTTTTTGAAAATCTGAACCGTTAGATGTGTTTAAAAGGTGTTTTCAAGGTCCAACGCGAAGATTTGGCAAAAAAAAATACCCGGAAGGGCTTGATCGGAGCTGTTTTCACAAAAACGCTATATATTTAAACACATCTAACGGTTCGGATCGTCGAAATTTGGTCCGGAAAGTCGAAAATACCCCTAGGTCCGTAACTTAATAAGTTAAGAGAGTTTGGATAGGAAGGAGACTCTATATATATGTATATATATATGGACTCCTTGACATAGTCTTACGTCCACACCTCCCATCTCCCAGCCATTTGGTCGGGATCCGATCCGTTGGATGTGTTTAAAAGGTGTTTTTAAGGGTCTACGCGAGGATTTGTCAAAAAAAAAAAAAACTCGGAAGGGCTTGATCCGAGCAGTTTTCGATAAAAACTGCACATAAATACATATATTGCAGCTTTACCAAAAACCGCTCGGATCAAGCCCTTCCGGGTATTTTTTTTAACGAATCCTCGCGTAGACCCTTAAAAACACGTTTTAAACACTTTGGACGATTCGGATCATCACAACATGGCCACGAAAGGGGAGGTGTGGACGTAAGTTATGTCAGGGAGTCCTGACTAGATCCTGATTGTATACACACACACACACACACACACACATATGCTTATGATAGCAAAAAAAGTTTTACTTGTGCATGTATATATGTTTTATATCTATGTATTCTACAGGAAAATAGTCTCAATTTCAAAATAATTATGAAATTTAGTAAGTTTTTGAAAAGATAGTCCATTGAGATGTCAAATTGGAGCAAATTTTTTTATTCCTCTAAAAAGTAAACGAGCGTTATCAAGCCGAGTTGAGCCGGCCGTGTTCAGGCTTGTTTGTTAAGGTTTTTAACGAACTCGAGCTCAAGCCGAGCCTCGATAAAAACTTAACGAAGTGAGTTCAAACGAGCATTTTTCGAGCCGAACGACATCTGCAGCCCCAGCCACCCGTGCCAACACTCCACAACAGAACTCCGAGAAACACACAAACATTTCCCTCTTACTACTAAACCGATCTATCTCCCGCCGGTTATTCCGAACCCAACGGTTCACGGCATACCTTTTTAATCTCTCACCCCATTCTCTCTCTCTCTCTCCCCCCCCGGACCCTCTCTCCATGTCGTCCCAATTGAGCGGATGGGTTAGCTCCTTCCTGCCCTCACCCTCAAAACCCTAAATTTCTCTCTCCACACCCCCGCCAAAACCCCTCTTTCTCCTTCCGTAAGCACACATATCGCTCTTATCGGCTCAAAAGTCTTCATTTTTGTGTTATTGTTTACGAGCATTCTGTAATCTAGGGTTTTTGTTTGTATATTCTTGTATATAGAGGTAGAGAGAGAGAGGGAGGGAGGTCAGAGAGAGAAGAATGTACAGAGACAGAGGAAGTGGTGGATCGAGGCTGGAGATGGGTCAAGTTGATCGAAAGCGTATCAACGCTGCCCTTGATAAGCACTTGGAGCGATCATCACCGTCTACTTCTAGGGCTTTGATCGGAAAGGAGAAGGATCGCTCTTCAGCCCAATCGATGTCCACTGGCGGCAAGCCACCTCCTGATTTGGCTGAAACGAAACGCTCTGATGGTATGTTCTCCCCTCCTCTATCGATGTGTGTGCAGATTACTTTTGTTTTTTGTTTTTTGTTTTTTCTTTTTTTTGTGACGTCATGATTTTGAGTATGCCTAATGATTTTTGTTTAGTGTTTTACATTTTGTTGGGGAACTAGAAAAATATCAACACGAACAAATTTTTTTTTCCTTTTGGGTCGTGTATCGAATGGACACAATGTTAGTAAGGGAAAAAGGTAAAATGCGTAGGCAGTTTGGGGATGGAACAAACACTTTTGTATAGAGTATAGATTGATTCTATTATTATGATAAGGGTCATGAATTAGTGCTGAAATCTTTCTTGCTGAAATGGCAAGGACAGTTGTATCTTAACAAGAGAAATGGTTTCAGTTTTTGTTATTATGGTAATCTCCCAATTATCCCGTTTGAGAGGAACACTAGAAGGATAAATCACTATACCCATTTAACAACAACAGTACAGGTGCAATGCATTAGACGACTATAATTATCCAGCTAACTGAGAGATCCCTCGCATATACAACGGGTCTAGTCAGTGGGAACTACATGATGTTAACCATGTATTCATTAGCGTAGCTATTTTTAGCAGCTCTATTAAATGAATAAAATGTGGGCATGTTCATGACCGGGTTTTGTTTTGAGATATTGGCAATGAGGTGGGATTAGTTGGGATTGGTAATGAGGTGAGATTATTAATGAGGAGATGAATCATTCCTTCATTTTTGTTTGTCTAGGATTAGATCATGGGCAAGGTTCTAAAACTCGCTAGGCGCTCCCAGGGCGGCGGGGCACCTTCTAGCTTCCAGGGCCGAGTACTCGGCGCCTAGTCGGGCAATTAATCGGGATAGTTAGTCTAGTCGGGCTAGTCGGCGAGGGTCCTTCTAGCGCCTAGGCGGCGAGTACTCGGCCTTCTAGACCTTCTTTTAGAACACTGATCATGGGATTATTGATAACAGGTTTGTTTTGCCTACGATAGGATTGGATGAAATCACTTATTTCCAATTTTACTCTTACCATAAAAAAACCATTTTTATTGTTTTTCTGTTTATTAATTACCTGAATTAGGTTTGGATCAAACTATCAAGCTTTATTTTTGCTAGAAACCTAAACATCAAACTATAACTGTGCTCAATTCCATTGGGGGGAGAGCAGTGGGTAAAAATGGGTAAAAAAAGGTTAATGAGCATAGACAAAATTGTCTTTCTAACCTGACTCCCATGGGATAGGATTGCTAATACCCAACCCTCCTTGGGGTGGGTAATTCTGTGATTTTGTGGGATTTACAATCCAATTCTTCCCTCGTTGCACATATCAAACAAGGTATTAGAGGCCCCATAGGATCACAATCGTTTCCCATGCTCCAAACCTGGTATCAAACAAGGCCATAAAAAGGACTTCTAATGCAGTGATACGAACATTTGACAAAAAAAGAAAAAGAAAAAGAAATTAATAATGTAGCACAGCTGTCCTTGACGAGTTTTTATATTTCAAAGTTGGTGCATAATACAGCCTTGTTGTGAATGCTAGTTGATACTTCTCTTTCTTCGTATGTACCCTGCCGGTCATTCTTCCACAAATCTGTCGTTCGGCTATGCATTTTACTTGTTAGTGAAACACATCTTTCAACTATTGCGATCGTGATAGTTGAGAGACCAACTTCTCTTCAAGATATTCAGATCTATTGCAAGTGCAAGAAAGAAAATAGATTAATGAACCTCTTTCACGCTCATATCACGTCAAGGTAATGCAAAAGAAAAAGTATTGCAAATATGATACAATTTATTGGACTGCAGTCATGCTCATTTTGCAAGCATATCAACTAAAGTACACATCAAATGGCTACTTGATTTGAAATAACATCTAATAAAAAAATTGCTGCATAAAATGGAGAAATATAAGAACTTGGTTGGTCTTGTTGAAGCTTGAAGTCTTTTCTTTCCAAATGTATCTTCCTAACTAAGTATTTGTATCCACGTATATACTATTTATTTTCTAAAAAATTATGTTGTCCTTTGGAAATAGTAGGTAGCTTTGGGGCTTGGAGTGTTTGTTCTATGGAAGGTTACAAACCTTGTGCAGGGTGTTCAGAGATAAGTAAAATATGCACTAATACAAGTTTTTCCGTCAGTGGGTTGTGTTAAAAATAGAACAAGCAAAGCTTTAGGGTGAGAATAAAAAAAAAAACTCTACAAACAAAATTTATATTACATTGTGCTTTATGCGTTAAGTTGGTTTGCAATTCAAACGGATACTAACGTTTTGGTTGTGAATAAAAAGGTAACACATTGATTGCCTTCACAATTAACTCGTTAGTACCAGCATAAATTACCGTGATTCTTCATAACATGATCGAAGTTTAAACGACAAAAGAAACAGGAAAAACTTAATTTTCTTAAATAACCGACATTTGTCGACCCAACTTTTCATGGTGATCAAGTGTGATGCGACTCCAAAGTGCATTTCTCAAAAGTTATATTTCTGAAGATCGAAAACAACAAATCTCTTCTAACTACAAAAAACCATACTAATTATCTCTAGCGTGTGACAATGAAAGTGCACTAGATTGCGGTATGCAATCCAAGTGTGCTTGTTTCATAGCAACATGCTTCTAAAAGTCGGCCGCCTAGGCCAACTAGTGCCCACCTTGGCATAAGGCAGTGGTCCAACACCTAGATTAGGCAACCATCTGGCCTACGCCTAGTCCCCGCCTAGGTGCTAGTCAGGCAGAAAGTGCCCCTTTTCTGCCCGACTGGACCTAGCGATTTTTAGAACACTGGCACCTTGTATTGTTAGTACTTTCTACTCCCTCCGTCTCTTTTTTAGTGTCGACATTTCCATTTTGGGCTATCCCTTAATAAGAGTGTGTTTTGAAAAGCTAATGGGTAAAAGTTTGTACAATTATCATGTTGCCCGTTTAAAAAATTAGTGGGTAAAGAGTTAATGGGTAAAAGTAGAGGATAATTTTGGAAAGTGGAGGTAAAAAAAAATCCATGTGAAAAGTGTAAAGTGGAGGTAATAGTTGATGTGAAAGTTTCTTTAATAAGTTGGATTACGAAGTAACACACTTAAAAAGGGACGGAGGGAGTAATATTTATCAAATTCTTGCAACTTACTAAAACTTGAAGGAAACTGTCAAAGATCAGAGTCACAATTACTGGATCGAGCTTCAATACTTTTATGAAAACTTAATGAAGGACCAGTGGACCACTGAGGGCACTCAAAATGATGACCATCTATCCAAGAACACACACATTCACATTACACGTGCGTGAATATCCTTATGGTTGTTTAGTTACAATGTTCAGTGTTCATGATGATCTTTGGTTTCTACAATTGTATCGATACTTGTAATTGTGGTTTGGATCTTTCGGCAATTTCCCTTTTATGTTTTAGTAAGTTGCAAGAATTTGTTAGTATGTGACCTGTACACGGCTTTGAACATGCAAGAGTTTAGTGTGCTTTCTTTTTCAAGTATTAGCACATGACACCTTGTGTTTGGCGGACTTATGTGCATAAATAACATCCCTTCACTGTGCTTGTAAAATTACTGTTATTGTCCTCATCTTCCGCTTTGAACTAAATACACACAAATACATGTGCATACAATCATACAAATACATACATACATACATAGATACATATATTCAGTTGCATAATATTTAATGATTTTGGTCGGTCGTGTTGTTAAAATGTTTGTCTTCCCTAGGCTACTAAAGTTGATACGAGTAATTAAAAACTGTTAGAGATCTTTTCAAATTTGAAAGCTGCTTGGTGTTTTCTGTATGTGCAACTCGTAGCGGTCTTCTTGCTTTTTTGATTTTTTGTTTTGCTTGGTTTGCCTGTCCTAATCTGCAGTATGTATTGTACTGATTGTTGTTGGTTGCAGAGGAATCTGAAACTGACAGTGAGGAGTCGGATGTTAGTGGTTCAGAGGGCGACGATACGTCTTGGATATCATGGTTCTGTAATCTGCGTGGGAATGAGTTCTTTTGCGAAGTTGATGATGATTACATCCAAGATGATTTTAACCTATGTGGTTTAAGTAGCCAAGTTCCTTATTATGATTATGCGCTCGATCTGATACTGGATGTGGAATCCTCTCATGGTAAGCTTTCTTTTCTTTTATTTGCTTACTTTGTTTTGGTTTTTTATTACGACAGACGAAAATTCTGTTAATATGTTTATCCCTTCGAATAGGTCATGTAATTGGAATCATTTTGTGCTGCAGTTGTTCACATTATCTTGATGCATAATTTATTTTGGGCTTCTCCAGAAAGACTCTCATGTCTATGATTCGTAATTCTGAACGAAGGATTGGTAAATTGAAGTTATGTTCGCTTAGATTGGGGGGTCGGTGGTGGAATTTACTGTTCTTTCAAATATTGTTTCAGTAGTTTTATGCAAACCATAACCATGGGTGCAATATGTTAGGGGTTCTTCGTAGGGGTGTGCAAGAATCTGCACACCCCGATCAAACAGCCCGACCAATCTGACCTGTTGTCTTGCGGTCGGTTTCGCCCAGTATCACGGTCAAAAGCGGGTGAGAAAGAGTGAAAATCTTGAATTTAGGGCGGGTTCCAGGTTTGCTTATAATTTTACCCGTCCAAAACCAACCTGATCGGATGTCACATAAAGTGCTTCTTTATCTCTCCCTTGTCTTGTCCTTATCTCTCCCTTTCTCACGTGCAATCCTTGTCTCGAGAACCGAAGAGTAGTTACTCTCCCTTTTTCAGATTCCAAGATATACTTATTCTCTCTCTCTCTCTCTACTGTATTTGCTTTTTCTCCCTCTTGTCAGCCATTTTAGAGAAAGACATTTCCTATTTTCAAGGCAAAAATTTTGCCATTTGTCTTCCTCTCTTCCCTCTCCGCCCGAACCGGACAAAACGCCAATGGCCATTGCTCTTCCTATCCATTTCACTTTTCTCTCTCTCGCGCGCGCTCCCTTGAGTTCTGTATATTTCTTTCCCGAAAAATGTAGGCTTACCTAGTTTAGTCCCTATAGTTATAGGTCGGTTTCAATTAGTTCCTCATATTTTTAAATGTGTAAATTTCGTCCTCAAAGAATTACTCTTAAGTTTAACTTTAGTCTTCAAAATTTTATTTGAGTCGATTGAGTCCGTGAAGTATTCAACCTATGTCAATTTGAAAAGTTTTATCAAATTGTATAAAAGTACACCACAATTCTTAAGTTCTTAACAATCTCATACTAGTTCCCTTTTGGTATTAGAGCTTGGTTTCTAGTTTGACCACCATATAATATATATTAATTATGAACATAATGGTGCAAACAAAATCATGGATAGATTTCATAAGAGAATATAAATCCCAAAATGGGATGCAAGGAGCAAAAGCTCTCAATATTCTTTAATCAATATATCAAAAACTACCTAATGAGGACCCAAGACACCTATTTGTAGACTCCAAAACCCTACACACACTAAGGGGCATTGAAATGACAATCAGACACCTTTTTTTTGTCCATCACCTGGAAACTTTAAGTTATGTTGAAGAATCACAATCAGACAATTTAATAATAGCACTTATCTGCAAATAATTGATCAAAATAATACTTTGATTGAACTATTATATCGTAAAGATAAAAAAAAAAAAAGAATCACTTGGAAATAATAAACAAAATAAGGCGTGTAATTGTCAGTAAAGAGAACAACTAAAGTACGATTCGCATCACCACCTCTACACACTCTTTTTTACTCGTTTGAAGGAAATGAGCACCTCTACATATTAATATATGCAAAAGAGAAAGGAAATATATTTATCTTTAACGAATTACGTGAAGAAGTGATGCTTGAAATAGCCATAATAAATCTACTATTGCAAGTGTATGAAGGACAAGTAGATTTATTACGTAAAATTGAAATGAATAGTTACTGGTTAGGAAAGCAAAAATAACCTTTATAAACTTTGGAGTTATAATAATGTATAATTATAAACCTTAAGGACATCTTTGTAATTAGAAAAATCAAATTGAAACAAATCTAACCTTAAAGACGTAATTGAAATATTTAATAATATAAGGACCAAATTGAAGCCCGCATATAATTATTACTACGAAATTTAGACATTTAAAAATATAAAGACCAAATTCAAACTTACATATAACCAGAAGGACTAAAATTGTAAATAAGCCAAAAATGTAAGGCGTGTACTCCCATTCATCTTTGATATCCCTTTCTTATAACCATCGCATTCAAAGGAGAGAGTTACAAGTGTGGTATCAAGGACGATGACAAAACTCCAATCGACAGAAAGAATGAGTGATGTTGTCATGTTGATGAAGATCAAAAGAAGAGGGGAGGAAAGGCTTTGCCCCATTCTGAATCTGCCAAATTGTCCGCTTCTGACCCATCGAACCAAGACTCCAAATCTGAATGTTTCAATGGGAGTCTCGGTCGGGATCAGTTGAATGAAATGGCTACCTGATGATGTTTGTTTGGATGCCGGGTTGGGGTGCCCCTGACCAAACCTAACCCTTGCTCTCCCCTAATTCTTAGGATCCTTTTTTATGTCTCTACTTTTTTTTCCTCATAATTATTGAGGTAATTGATGCTCTGAAATAGAAATTTCAAAGTTGAATGTTTTTCCAATCACGTAAGGTACTGATCCATCATATTATTTAAGCTTCTTATGGAAAATGGAGATTCTTGTTTGTGGGAGGTAGAGGTTAGTAAAGCATTTTCCTTTTGGATCGACAAAGTAATGATATTGAAAACTGAAAAGCACCATTAAGGTACAGAGGCTATGTCATTTACAACTCCAACTAAAATCACCAAGAGAAACAGAATACGCATTAATTGGATGATATAAACCTCATATTTTCTCGATAAGCCAGTTTCTACACCCTAAAAAATAATTCAGTTGCTCTTTCGGCAACTCTGAGTCTGGGTTGCCTATGTACCACTGTCCAACTTTTGTACAGCTGAAGAACTGAAGTTGACATAGCCCAACTGATTCTGAAAATGGGAAAATCGAAACCTTGAATTTGGCACAAACTTGTTGTAAGTTGTAGATTCATGAATTTGGAGCTGGAGAGCTGGGGCCTTTGCGAATAATGTGGCTGAGGGGGTACTATTATGTAGCCTGTGGAGATGCTAACAAAATTTCATAATGTCAACGAACTCAAATATGTGAATATCAAAACTACCCTTCTTCTGACATTGCACTGACCAAGATGCTGTTATACTCTGTCCAAAGGCGCTTTTGTATGTTTTATTTCAATTAGTGATAGGATGACATAAATGGTTACTTTATTGACTTCATCGAAAATAGATGCAAGAATCAGTAAGTTATTTGAGGTGTCGTATATTCCTGAGATGAATTTGTATGTTGATGTGCTTTGACAAAATGAAAGTACATTTACATGTAATTTGAATGTAAGCTGAAATGTAGGTTTTGAGCATTGTCAAAACGGGGCACTCACTTGTATTGTTATCATGTAATTAGGCTTCTATATGCATGGCCGTCTATGTTTTTGTCTATATCAGGTCCACTTTTTGAATTCAATGATGCAACCCAAAATTATCAATACACCAGCACTCGCAAACCAACACAATATTTGGTCAAAACTTTCATTTTCCCATTTCGCTACACAATCCACCAGTTTGCTCACTTAATTCCACTGCTGCAATTGAAGGATCCAAAGCCAGCCCACTCTATCTTGAACTAATGTCCAACATCTACAAAAATATGTTGTAGATATATTTTACTTTTTTCTTCTGTTACCGTTATCTGGGAGACTGACAGGAAAGGGCGGTGTAAAACGTGTATTTTCAGAAATCACTGTGGAGATCTCTGTTACTGTCAAATACCACAGGCGATCTCCTTTTGATTATCCCTAAAGAGGATAATGGGGGTAAAAAAAGAAAAGAAAAGAAGAAATGCCATAGAAATGATACCCTGGTGAAGTAGCCTCTCTTCCCTTGTCTAAAAGGCCAAGGCAATTTTTTGGAACTGTGGAAATAGATTTTTATAGGTTCCTATTTGTCATACAGCCCCTAAAAGAATAATGAATAGTTTTAAGTTTTTGTACATGCGTTCGTGGAGCTATATTTGAGATTTGAATTTGTTTAATTTGGTGATATAGACCCATTTCCTTACACACACTTTGATGCATCTTCTTTCAAACAACTTTTGGAAATTGCCGATCACTTACAGTTGAATCTTTCCAATTTGTAAATTTGACTAACTGGAATTATGTAGGGGATACTTTTACAGAGGAACAGAATGAATTAGTAGAATCAGCGGCAGAGATGCTTTATGGCCTAATTCATGTGCGATACATACTGGCAAGCAAAGGAATGGCTGCAATGGTGAGCATCTGGGCTAGAATTGAAATATTATATTGCCAGTTCTATGCTTCAGTTCACTGTTATGACGACCGGCTAATGAATTTTTTGACAGCTTGAGAAGTACAAGAATGCTGAGTTTGGACGTTGCCCAAGAGTGTACTGCAGCGGACAACCCTGCCTTCCCGTTGGTCAATCAGACATCCCTCGTCAAAGTACTGTGAAAATTTACTGCCCCAAGTGTGAAGATGTTTACAGCCCTCGATCCAGATACCAAAACAGTATCCTTTTTCAAATCGTATAAATGAAGACAAGAATACCCATGAGATGAAAAGGATATCGCATGCTACGAAAGTACAAATAATATGGTCATAATGGATTCTTTATGCGTTACTTCTGCGCATCTGATGTCGAAATAGTTGCTATGAACAATCAGGTGAAGAATAACAAGTAGAATCAAACAAAACTGATTTAGTTAATTAAGTATATAGCTATTAAATGCGAAAGAATGCTTAGGGGAGGTTCTTCATCCACTTGAAAGGGTCACTTACAATTTCTGTTTTCTTCGATTTTTTCACACAAAAATATTGAGTTTGACACTTAGTCTCGACAACTGTAGGGAATTGCTATTAACGTTGGTCTCTGTATTCTGTGTTTATGAATCTGTTGCCTAGTCAAGTCAATGTGGTTTCCAGTTACTTGAGAGTCAATACTTTCACCATGGATTTTCTACAAGAAAGGTTATTGAATTGGATTTCATTGGATGCAACGAAGGAGTATTGGCCATTAGCTATCGTTACCTTCGTGTCGTATGCATTTCATTCATGCTCCAGTCATTGTTCTTTGTTTCTTTAACTATTGTCTAGACATTGACGGAGCCTATTTTGGAAGCACGTTTCCTAACCTGTTCCTGATGACTTATGGGCACCTCAAGCCACAAAAGATGTCGCAAAGTTATGTTCCAAGAGTGTTTGGCTTCAAGATCCACAAGCCATGATGCTGGGGTACCAAGCTGCCATTGGGCCACCTGATTGGGGTGGGAGTTCGTTTCATCAACTGAAATTCTCTTCCCTTTTGGGGAGGTAATGATTTGACAATGCAGTTTTGAGTTCATAGCTCCCCCAAGCTATCACATACTAAGGTTCCCCTTTAAAAAATATGATGTGAGAAAGATTCTTTACTTTACATGCAAAACTATTTCATCTTCAGTCTAGGTGCCTGTTTCTATCTTACCGTTGTATTTTTTGTTCTTTCTTGTTTTAATATGTATTTTTAGTTTTTAACTACAGCCATTCGGTTTAGTTTCTCATTGTGGTCTATGGGCCTATGGCAATTTAAATGTAGCCATTCAAATTCTATAAATTTGTTGGGCTCTTTAGGTGAACTTATTGTGGAGTATTTCTTGATTTACCTCTAAGGTGCAATTTTACTCTGGATCAGCAGTTTGATGTTTAGATATCAATTTCCATGTCAGTAATATAGCTACAATTTAAGTTTTTTTCGAATGATGCAGTGTAGGTTTCTTTGTCGGGTCCGTTTTTTGGGAGGACATAGTTTCTTTGCCTCTTATCTATGTTTTGTTACTTTACTTATATCGGATATTTAGACTTTCTTAGACTGTGAAGAAAAGTTTGCGCATTTGGACATCACTATTTTGGTTATCCTTGGTATCATAAGAAAGCTTTTGCTTTTGTTGCATATAAATGTGTGTGTGTGTATTGCTCTTTCTTTGATTTGATTTGTTGCCTCAGTTTATCTTATGCCAAAGTTGATGAGTAATTTGTTTAGCTTTTGTTGTGAAGTACTCAGGACCTCACCTTTCTCTTCTTTTATGTGCTTTGTAGTTGCCTGCATACTTTATGATCATTTCAATTAGCATTAATAGTTTGCATCTTCATGTATGAGAAACTATGCACTTATCAAAATGCTTTATCTACCTAGACTATTGGAGTGGAGATACTGGACAGTATAGTCCTCTGTTAGTTACTCTCTGTCTGTGTTTGGATTTTACTTTTGAATAAATGGAAGATGCTACGGGTACCGATGGGTAATGCACCGTAATTGTACTAATCGTCTTGCGATGCCTACTTTTGGGTCTCGCACAAATGATCCGAACCGTTCAATAATTTTAAAATAGTTTTTCGTGTGTCTCTGCAAAAAATCAACTCAATTGGGAAGGGTAATGCACCGTAATTGTACTAATCGTCTTGCGAGGCCTACTTTGGGTCTCGCACAAATGATCCGAACCATTCAATAATTTTAAAATAATTTTTTGAGTGTCCCTGCAAAAAATCAACTCAATTGGATATGCGTAAGTGCTTCATCCAAACTTCAAGTTTTTTATTCAGAATTCAGGATCCCAAGTTTTAAATAAAAAACTTGAAATTTGGATGAAGCACTTACGCATATCAATTGAGCTGATTATTTGCAAAGACACTCGGAAAATTATTTTAAAATTTGTTGAACGGTTCGGATCATTTGTACGAGACCCGAAAGTGGGCCCCGCAAGCCGATTAGTACAATTTCGATGCATTACCCTTCGGTACCCATAGGTTTATCGTTAATAAATCAAAGTCAAAAACACTAAATGGGCATTTTATTAATTATCTTTGAGGTAAGATTATAAGCATTTTTTTTAAGGATGTCAACTCAACAGCATACCGTCTCTTATATATAAAAATAAGAACAAAATACAAGAAAAATCAGTTACGTCTGATGTCGGACCAAACACTCCACTAGTAGAGGTGGGTGGATAGAGGATCGCCCCTGAATTTCGTTCATGTCGTGGTATCACAATCGCCGCCCTTCATTGACTTTCTGGTTGGTAAGGATAATAGTAGTTCTGAAAATCAAATAGGCTATGATCCTCAATCTCCATTTTGCATGATTCCATTTCTATCATTTTCCTAATAATTCCGTATTCTTTTAGTATTCCTTGCATCCGGTTCTTGATACATCTGAAAGGTAATGCTAGATTGCCCCTTAGTCTACCAGGAGACATGGAAAGGTGAGAGGGATGGAGTGTCAAGGACAAGTGTGTGGGTTTTGTTGGGGGGTGGAAGGGAGGAGAGAGAGAGAGAGAGAGAGAGAGAGAGAGATAGATAGATGGATAAGAACAAACCAAATCATTGATCATTATATGTTTATCCTTTTTTTACTTATTTATCATTGGTTTATATATATATATATATATAGTCCCTTACCTATCCAGCTCCCTTACCTATCCAAACTCCCTTAACTTAGTTAAGTTACGGACCTGCCCTTCCTATCCACTTTTCGGACCAAATTTCGACGATCCGAACCGTTAGATGTGTTTAAAAGGTGTTTTCAAGGTCCAACGCGAAGATTTGGCAAAAAAAAATACCCGGAAGGGGTTGATCGGAGCAGTTTTTCACAAAAACACTATATCCTTTTAAACACATCTAACGGTTCGGATTTTCAAAAAAAAATTGGGAAGGTGGAGGTCCGTAACTTAAGAGGGTCCGGGAGTTTGGACCGGAAGTTTATTGTATATATATATATATATATATATATGGGGCCGGTTCCCCTCACATTTAAAAAAACACAACACTCTTCCGAGCCCCATTGTGATGTTCTGAACCACTGATCTTGTTTAAATGAGTAGAATAAAAGGTCCTCCAAAATTTTAGCTCAATCAGATATCGGTAAGTGCTTGATCCAAACGATTTTAAAAACACTAGTTCCTGTCACAGTTGTTGCAAAACTATTTGGATCAAGCACTTACCGATATTTGATTAAGCTGAATTGTTGCAGGACCTCTTATTTTACTCATTTAAACAAGATCAATGGTTCAGAATGTCACAGTGGGGCTCAAAACAAAATCGTGTATTTTTTTATGTGTACTATATCTTTTTAGATGTACACATGATTAAATTTACCACTTGCATGAATTAATTAATTCAGAAAGTAATACAATTTATACAACGGTCTTGCTGCACCATTGCACCTGTTAAGGAGTACAAAAATTACTCGTGTTGGGTCCCACTTGTACTTTTTTATACTCTCAGGCCTTGTTCAGTTGTCAAGAAAGTATGGAAAAGAATGGGAAAATCAACTTTTCCATAATTTTTAGAGTGTTCAGTTATCAGGAAAATAATTGGACCCGCAAAAATATTTTTTCCACTATGACTCACTTTCCCTCAAAATGCATCCTACAAAAAGGAAGGAATTATGTGTCGTGAGAAAGTTTGCTCCTGCCAATTACACTTTCTTGGAGAAATTCTTTGTCAAGTGAACACTCACAAGAAAGTAAATTTGCATTTCCTTTATTTTACTTCACTTCATTTCATTTTTTTCAAGATTAATTTTCTCGCGTAACATTATTGGTAAATGAACGAAGTCTTAACGGGTGCAATGTTGCACTCGTTACATTTTCCTTTATACAAACCGGAAAGTTTAAACCAATAAGTACGGTTTGTACAAATCAATTTTTAGTCCCCCATTAATAAGGGTTGACAAGGAATAGAGAGTACATTTATACCCAATTGTTTTTACCTTATATGCATGAATCAGTTGACTTTGATCTTACAACCGTGACATTAATGAGTGAAGCGGTTGTGAGTGGACACTCAAGTATCCGATGAGGTCTCAGATTTAATTCAATGAAACGACGTTGGCTTACCGTAATAAATTAGCTCTAGTCATATACGAACATTCTATGGTTCGACGAAAAAACGTGTTTTAACATGGATCCAGCAATTCTATGTCCATATGTGCGAGCGCACACTGCACACATATGTAATTATGTATCCGTAGGTAGATATGGACATAATTGCATGGGACGATTTGCGTGGAGCTTATCTCGGAATTTCACACAAATGATTGAAGCTATTTAATCTGTTTAAAATCTAAGGATCCCTATAAAAAATCAGCTCGAACGAATATCGGTAGAGGCTTGATAAGTTCTTTACTCAATTTTTGAAAAATCAATCAAGCCCTTACTAATATCCGATTGAGCTTATCTTTTTACAGGAATTCGTAAAAACATATCTTGAATAAGTTGAGCGGCTCCGAGCAATTGTGTGAAATTTCGAAATAGGTCCCACACAACGCGGTGTGCATGAGTGGTGTACCCATAATTTTTTCCCATATGTAGGCGGATGCATACATGCATTCGAAGTCTGAGTAAGCCTTTGACGATTTCTTTAATTTAATGACTAGGATCATATGATTCACATGTATCTTAGAATAATTACAAAAGACTACACTCTGTTTGGTTAAGAGTTCTGAGAAGAATATTTTGAGAAATATTTTTGAAATAGTATTTGGATGAGTTTTTAGAAAAAAATAATAATTAGAGAGATGTGTAATAATTGGAGAGAGATAGAGAGAGAAATGAGAATTAATGATTGGAGAAAGGGGTATGAGTAGAGAGAGAAATATGATTAATGATTGGTAGATGAGAGATGGGGAAAGAATCTTTTTGGAATTTTTTTTGGAAATGTGAAGTGAACACAATTGTCTTTCATTTTTGTTAATTAGCCGATGGAATTTAATTGTAATCAGTAAAGAATGAAATAGTACAAAGAATGAGATGGTCTTAAATTGGTATTGGAGCTCAATAACAAATAATTGTGACTGAAAGTGATGCTAGCGAAGTTGTTTGTTTTTTTGTTTTTTTTTTTATCTTTAGTTTTACAAAAAAACCAACTAGTTTTTTATCTTTAGCTTTTTGGTTTTTTGAGTTGTGTTACCAAATTATCAAGCTACCCTTGTACCCAAAGGATAAGGGGTTTGAAGGGGGGTAGATTCGTACTTTAACATGATTAAAGTGGTTTGGGTTTTTTTAGGTTAGTGGAATTAAGTGGTTTTTTTGTGGGTTTTTTTTAATGGGATGGGGTAGTTTTTTAGTTAAAACAAAACTAGTTTTTTTTTTAGTGGAACATGGCCTAAGTACTTTAGCTATGTGATTGCAGGAGATTGATGGGGTTATGCCGACATGGGGTTGCTGTTGTGCAGTCCCGTACACAGCAGGTGCTATGCACATCTGAACCATCCGTTGCTCCGATAAACAGTTCAGATTTCACCTCGGCACCTTTGCACAGGGCTGCACGGCAGTAACCCCATATCCGGGTTATGCAGTGTTGATGAAGTTGTGCAAGTGCGGCGTGAAGTAATGTGTTAATCTCTTAGTAAAGCATGCTTCCTCTTTAAGTGATTCGAACTATCTTAGTTTTCTATAGTCACTTTTATTGACAAGGATATTCAGGTGGGTGGTCTTGCTAGATGCAGATGGATTCATGTATAATGAACAGAAAGGGATAATTGAGGCTCCAGTTTGGACCATCATACAACGCGTGTACCATATCTGATATCTTGTGATCTTTTTCTCTTTTTCCTCTTTTTCGGTTCAATGTACAAAAGTAAGAGAAAAGGGCCCATAGTCCATAGATGGTCCCAATTGTGCTAATGACTTGATGAGCATTCTGCTTAAAATACTAGTTCATGCATCAATCACTATTATGAGATTGTAATATAATTTTATTTTATTTTCTTTTTTAGTAATTCTTTTCGTTTTTTGTCAGAATATTTGACTTTTCAAATTTGACTCGATAAAATTTGAAAAGTCAAATATTTTGACCAAAAACGAAAAGAATTACTAAAAATAAAAATAAAATAAAACAGTCTGAACTCAACCTTAATAGTTACAATCTCGTAATTATTTTAATTTTTGGTCAAAATATTCGACTTTTCAAATTTCTCACATGGAGCCAAATTTTAAAAGTCAAATAGTTTGACCAAAAACTAAAGAATTACTAAAAATGAAAATAAAATAAAATGGTCTAAACTCAACCGAAATATTTTGGCCAAAAATGAAAAGAATTATTAAAATGAAAATAAAATAACTATAAAACATTGGGCCACCTCTAAACAGTTCATAAATTAATACTCCATTAGCATTATGATGACCACCAACTTCTGCCCTATCCAACCACCAACTTCTGCCACATCCGACCAATGATCACCAATCGCGACCTCCGACTAGTGCCTTCGGCCACCTCTAAAGACCACCTCCAACCATATTTATCTTTTTACTACTTAAATTTTACATTTTTGAAAATAGAAAAACAAATGCGGGTGCATTTTCATACAAAAATACTTATGTGTTTGTTTTTTTAATCTCTGAATATATGGACAGATAAACTTATCTTTGTCTAGTTTATCTTTGTATTTGCCAAAATAACAAAACAACTCATAGATAAACTAATCTCCGCAAAGTTTTGCTCTGATTTTAATAGATACAGAGTTAAAATTTGCAAAGATAAGTTTATCTTTTCAGTTGTTAATTAACAAATGCACATTTAAAATTTGTAGATATAAATTTATCTGTCGAGTTGTTTTAACAAACTTCAAATTTCTGATCTCCACACATCTATGGTCACCATCTCCTTCCTTACCACTACCATCTCCAATCACCATAATCGTTCACCAACTCCGCGCCAACGACTTTTCTTGCAAACTTTTTGCCGTAGACAATTTTTCTGTGAACTTTCCTGCATCAACGACTTTTCTGACAACGATGTGGCAAGAGAAGATAATAAATTATAATTTAATGTGAAACAGTGAAAGGGAAAGTGAATGAATACATTTGAGTGTGAACTTGTCCTATTAAAAAAAAACAGACCTCACACTTTAGAAATTACAATTAAGAAATCACAGGTTGATAATGTGCATGTATAAAAGTGTATTATAAAAATTAAAAAAAAAAAAAAAACAGACAAGTTTCTAATCCTCATTCACTAAGCTTATTAGTCACAATTACAATGACTTCATCACATTCATCTAATAACATATGAATGTCTTCTTTGTTGAAATGGCTATAAAGTCAACTGCAGGAACAAATGAAACTCCCCCAATTTTTAATGGTAATTTATAGTGTTCTTGGGATACCTTACGTACATATTCATTAACGTTGTATATTGGAGGAAAAAAATTGAGGCTTTATGCACCCGTGCTCAAAACCACCCAATACTTGAGCATTTCCATTCATACTCTTTACTTTGCTTAGCAAAAAGGACAATATTTACTTTGCCTATCCATTTTTACATCAATGAATTCCAACCCTACTCTCTATCCAAATAATTTTTTTTGAACATCTACTCAAACTAACTTAACTGTTTTTGTTAAAAAAAAAGTACTATGTTTTACACATGATGATAACATAGTAACGGCTATATTTCAATGGTTAAATTGTAATAAAAAATTCCTTGTTTCAGTGAGTAATATTATTTATCAAAAATGGCTACCAAAAAATCTAATATTATTGGGAATAGAATAATTAAATACTAGCAAAAAAAAATTAGAAACATGGTCTAGGGAAAGGGTGGCAAAAAGGTCAAGAGACTAAGTAAAGGTGAATAGAAGGAGAGAGTGAGAGAGCCATTGGAAGACACATTTTTATAGTTTGACTAGCTATAGTACCAATTAAAGGTGATCAAATAACTAGTAGAATTGGATCAGATGCCTCTGCTGGTTTCTCATTAGACTCCTTTTTTTTTTTCCACAATTGTATTGCAATGAAGCCTTTGCAGTTTTATTTGAGTCGTCCGTCTCAAAAATTAATGGTCCAAATTCTAAAAAAAAAATCCCGTAAGGAATAGTTTCTTTTTGAAAAGAAACTTTCAACAAAATCTATTTATTACAAACACTTTTTAACAACTAAAAGCATCTCTAATCCTTACTCTCTCTTTTTTACGCATACTCAAAATTTGAGTAAAAAAACTTAAAGTTCATTTCCAATGGTATACGCTTTTGCCTGCCCATTTTTAGTTTTACCCTTTTTTTTTTACCCAAATTAGGGGCGACCCAAATCCACACCTATTTTTCTCAACAATTTTTTTCACTTTCTTATTACTATATACCAATGTGCCATTTTCAGTCATATTTTGGAAGGAAAACATTAAAAATGTACATTTAGTATAAAAAAAAGAAATTAAAAAAAAAAAAAAACCATTGAAAAAGACATACCCCAATGAAACTTTCGGTCATCCCTGCGGTTGAATCATAGAGAAGCCTTTTTTTTTTTCTTCTTCCTTTTCTTCTCATTATCTCTGCGGGCCTCCCCTATCTGGTATCATCTACGAGACTGCGACCAAATTCCTTGTCCATACATCATACTAACTTGTCCCCAAATCCAAATGACCAAAGCAAACACCACCAACACACACTAACCAGCCAACAGACGCAAAAACATTTGTACATACAGAGTATATATAAATATATACTATATGTATATGTAGAGATAAATCAAGTTGTAGTAGAAACGAGTATCAGAGATCCATTTTCTTCGTTGTATGTGTGCTAAATGCATCAGAAGAACAAATCTGAACTTCATCAAATTCGGAAAAAAGAAAGCACTGCCCCTCTTCCCGATTCCAATTCACAGCCGCCTGCTGTTTTCCTTCTCCCAATCCATCAAAAACACCTCCAAATCCATACCCAAAACCAGAACCATCTGAAAATCCAAATCCCATCTCAATCTTCTCTCTCTACCCCTCCACACCCCTCGTCAACACCAACCCATCCAAATTCCAACCAAACCCAGATTCAGAATGAACCCATTTGCAATTACCCGTCAATGAACAAAACCCTTCTCTCATCCCCGCAAAAGAGGCGTATAATGTCCCAAATCCCTTCAACCTCATCTCTAATGAACGACCACAACGGCACGGTATTGAATTCAGAACCTTCTAAGCTCTCTGTTCTTTGCTTTTCCTCTATTTCTGTAATAGCTTTGGCCACTAAGCCAATCCTTTTGAGACTCTCTCGCTACCTTTGCTGCGTCAGATGGGTTGGACTCCATTTCCGGTTTATCATTCTTCTTTCACTGCCTACTCTATATTTCTTCACTTCAAATCTAAGCAACTACTACTCGCTCTATCTTCTATCAATCCTTGCTTTCTTTGTCACTCTTGTGATTTCACTCAATCTTGACCTCCCTCGTCTACGTTCAACTAATCTCTCGTCAAAAAACACTGCCTCAAACCCAAGTCCACCAGTTGTTTGGTCAATTGGGTCGAAGCCCGAACCGATACAAAGATTGCATTCGGGGAATGGGGTGAAGTTTTATAGCAACGGGGATGTGTACGAGGGCGAATTCCACAAGGGGAAGTGCTCTGGGAGTGGGGTTTATTATTATTACATGAGTGGGAGGTATGAGGGAGATTGGGTTGGTGACAAGTATGATGGGTTTGGAGTGGAAACATGGGCGAAGGGGAGCCGATATAGGGGGCAGTATCAGCAGGGTTTGAGGCATGGCTTTGGAGTGTATAGGTTTTATACAGGTGATGTATATGCTGGGGAGTGGTGCAATGGGCAGTGTCATGGGCGTGGGGTTTACACTTGCCAGGATGGGAGCCGGTACATTGGGGAGTTCAAATGGGGCGTCAAACACGGTCTTGGTCACTACCATTTCAGGTAAATTTATCACATCAATTTTTGTATTGAACTACATCCCCATAAAAATATATATTGTGCTCATGCTGATGATTTTAATTCATTTCGTGGTAGTTATTGCCCATGTTTTTCTTACTCCTGTTTGTGCTAGAATATTTCCTTGCGGGTCAATTACTTGGTTGAGATCATAGGAAATTTTATAGTCAGGTGTTTTAAAATGCAAATCTTGGGATTCGCCTACAAATCTTGGGACCTCACTACGAGTCTAATTATCTAAAGGACTTGAATATCAAAGCAACATACTTGAATATCAAAGCAACATCTATCAAGCATTTTTGATTGATTAGTTTTGAAGAACAAGGTGACCATGGGGATGATTAATTGCAGTTTGCAAAGTCTTCAATGTGAGGTTGGTTTCCTGCCCTTGGATTTGTTCTGCAGGAGTACTATAGGAGTATAGGGTACCATAAGATTGGTTAACCTGAGCTAACGGAGCTAGAACCATAGTTTAGATTCAACAGTGTCAGAATATCAGTGCAATATTTTTGGATTCTTGCAGGTAGGTGTCGAAATGTGGCCCCTTAGAGATTCAATGGCCTCTGCCCTCTGTCACAGGCTGTAGACTAAAATTGCCGATCGTGAAGTTTTCCTTGTTGGTTGCAGGGCCTAGAAACCATATGCATAATGTGAAATCCAACCATCATGAAGTTTATGATATGAGTTGCACAATAGCCAGATTGACCTTTTAGGGCCTTGGCAATTAGCCCCCCTCCCCTTAGCAGGCCCAAGGTAGCATGTACCTTTTCCATCCGTGAGTAGCAGACACTTGCAGAGTCTTCAGTCTGGTCATTATACTAATCAGATTGTGGTTGAGCTCCTGTGGCCCATTCCTTGGGTGCAAGTGCAACTCACTTGCAAGCTTCTTGGTCCCTGCTTCTGAACCAGATGGCAAATCATATCCACAATTCATAATGCTTTGCAAGTTGTCCTTCTTAGGAAGTGTAGAAGCTTAGGTTATAAGCCATCAACAGCACTCAGGGATCAGATTGGAGCAGGTTCACTAAAGGAATCTTTCTTTTGAAAAAAGAGAGAGGATATTTACCATTGCATCATCCATCAAAGTGGTCAGATGATCCAGTCTCAATGGAAGTGAGCCTTTGCATCTTACTTGGGCCTGACCATGACGTGCTTTGGCAGGCTGGCAGCCCTCGTAAATGCAACTTCAGACACTTGCCTCAGGTGCAAGGGATGCCCCAGATGCTCTCTGGTTTGAGAGAACTAGATCAGACTAGTAATCAGTTTGTAATATTGCATGATTCAAGCTTCAAGCCTGATTGTTATCAATACCTGGACTCCTTGGTAATGCCATTTCTCTTTGTCATTTATACACCCAAACAATTTTTAAAAAATCGCTAGGCGCTAGTCGGGTGGAAGAGAGGCACGCTAGGCGTGGGCTGATTAGTTGGGGACTTGACTAATACTTGGGGAGTATCTCCTTCATTCAATGGTAAGAAAAAAAATTACATGGTTGTTAAATGGACAAATATTCCACCCTTGTCCAGTCCAACCCTTAATCCCCCATGCAACAAACGCCGGACTAGAAAAAAAAAAAGGGGGAATATCATGCAATCAAACATTCCCTTTGAGCAGATCAGTCATCAGTCTCAATATTCTTTTTCCTGTTTCGTCTTCTGGAATTACGTGTGCACATTCAAAGTTGGTCTTTCTGGTCTCAACATGTGCCCATTTTCAAATGCACGAGCACCTCCGTTGCTAAAAATATTGCTGGTAAATTGCTGAGCACCAACATTTGTTTACAATAGAAACAGCAGCAAATGATGATCATGATTTCATGGTTGCAAGTTTATTTTAGGTTTTCATTGTGCAGAAACGGGGACAAATATGCTGGAGAATACTTTGCTGACAAGACGCATGGTTTTGGCGTGTACTGTTTTGGGAATGGACATTGTTACGAGGGAGCCTGGCATGAGGGGAGAAGACAAGGGCTTGGGATGTACACATTCAGAAATGGGGATACTCAGTCAGGTCACTGGCAAAACGGGGTTCTCAATGTGCCAAGCACTCAAGACAATCTTCCTGAAACTTCCCTTGCAATCAGCCATTCCAAGGTTCTTATTGCAGTGCAGGTAATTTTATTTCCTGCCTTAATGATAAAAGGCTATTTAGGGCCTTTTCTCCCTCTTACAGACCCTACTGCCTTTGAACCGTCTTTAAAGCGACTTGAACTTTGCTGTACTTGCTTATAGTTTTTATAGTGTCTTGAAAATTATGACTAGATGAAGGCAGCAAATCTCTTGACTTCTTGTTGAGTCATTACCAATCGGTGACTTATCCACCTTTTGTATCAGGACTTTTCTTATCTTGGTATTTGCATACATAATCCCATTGCGTCACCTCATCACCAAGATAGATATTAGGAAATTGCTTCACTTCGGTTAATTCTACTGCAACACGAGAGATCCGTTTAGGAAAGGCAAAACTGTGATTTCATTTTCCTGCTGTTTTGCTTCCAGGAATCGCGGCAAGCCTCCATGAAAGCCGTTAATATAGCAAATGTGGATGAAAGGGTGAACAAAGCTGTGGCAGCTGCTAACAAAGCTGCCAATGCAGCAAGAGTCGCAGCTGTAAAGGCTGTGCAAAACCAAATGCATCACGACAATTGCAACAGTGATTTCCCGATGCAAATTGTTTGAGTGCATAAACCAATGGAATTGGCAGAAGGTTTATGAAGGAGAGAAGAAAATTTCCTCTTTCCATCTGACAGTTCCTCATAGAGATGATTGCTAGAGCGAGGTAACGACTTGGAACCTCATTCAGCTGGAGCAAATGCTGATTGGGGAGCAATGGGTGCCTCAGTTTTCTAGCTTCATATTAAATGTATATATATCTTTGAACTTCTGTTTTCAAGGTTTCAAGGGTAGCACTAAGGTGCTTGAGAATTGAGATCAGTATAGGATTTCTCAAGTTTTGTTGCTTCAGCCAGCCCTCTTGTTGTGGGATGGCCGCTAGACATACGAGCTCTGTGTAAATGAGCATGCTATGTTGATGCCGTTGGCCCTTAATTCTGCAGAGAGGTATTATCCTACAGCCGATTTAGGTGATGCAAAAGCCCACATTTGGGGCATGCAACACTTTACATGAGTTTTGGAATTGTATCCTCTCCGGTGCTTTTAAGAGACGGGACGGTCTTGTCTGAGCCATTTCCTAGGTATGTTTTGATGATAAGAACCGTTAATATTTCAGATTTCGTCGAGCAAAATTCATGCTAATTGAATATTGTAATATATTTTTGAAATACATCTATCTAAAGGAAAAGAAGTTCAGAAAATATTGCTACAGTAGATATAATCCATTGTTCTAGAGATAAATATGCTTATTAGCGTGATTTTTTTGCATGCCTAATGTTCTCACCAATGTCTAAAATATGAATGGTCTCGATCATTGAAACAGACCCAGAAAGGGCCTAGAATGGCCGAGACAGGACCATCTATTGATAAAAGAGCTGTATGTTTTTAATAGAGGTATGCTCTTTTATCTAGTGATAAAAAGAGTTGTATAACAAACTTTACTTTTTAAATAGAGGTACGCTAGTATGTTAAAAAACACAAATGACGAAGCAGTGGTCATAAAATTTAGAGATGAATTATTTGAGAGGAGAAAGTGCTACTCCCTCCATCCTTTGTTAATTGTGGAGTATTTCATTTTGAGTTATCCCTTAATAATTGTGTTTTGAAAAGGTTAATGCATAAAAATTTATTTTGCACTTTCAAAAAATTAATGGGTAAAAGTTAAGGATAATTTTAAAAAGTAGGAATAAAAATTAATGTGAAATGTAAAAAATGGAGATAAAAGTTTGATATGAAAGAAATAATAATTATGTTTCTTTAATAAGTTGCGTTACGGATCACAAAATACTGCATCAATAACTGAGCAATCTGACTTGCACTGAAACGAGAAACCCGGACATCTCTCACCCATGAAAATTTTCTCACATTGTTAGGGCCTTCGAAACTAAAAGGGACAACAATTTTCTCACATTGCGGGAAGGTAGAAAGAGAGAAATCCAGATGATAGTCTGATTCGGCACAACAATTCGAGCAAATAAACAGAAACCTAGTTAAGCCCTTCAGCATAACCACCAAGTGTAATAACCGAAGACGAACAATTCTGAATTTAGCAAACTACCGGATGAAATCCGATAGTAGATGCCAATGGCAAAATTCAAGAGCTCTAAAGCAAACACAATTTCGTTCACAACAATGTCGTGCAGACAACTTCTTCTGTCTTTTAACAAAAGGGACTAGTTCTGAAATAAAATTACCCATGAAAATGTTTACCAAGACTCATATATCAAAACTAATGGTAGATGACATTGAAAGGGCAGATATGATGGCTCAACTCTCGGTTTGCTCCCTCAGCCTCCGAATTGTGCTCCGAACGGTCACAGCACTAGCAGTACTGTGGGAAAACAAAACAGAAGGCCATTAGTTCGATATAATGAAAATGATGCCCAAACTAGGGAGAACAAGTGAGACATGCTATAAAAATTACTTCAAAGTGTATGCACCGCCTGCTTTGACTTTGCCGCAATCCTTGCAGCCCCAAATCCCCACTGCCTTTCTCTTCACTGCATACTGCAAAGAAGTCGAGAATTCGACAGCATAAAGACACAATTCAAAAACAAAAGACTGCAAACTGCCTGGTGACAATAACAACTACATTTAATTGGGGGAAATGCTACGGTACACACCCCCTATATGGCGTAATGGTTATGCCTCTTAGTAGTTCAAGGTCATGCCACTTAGTGGTTCGGTTATGCCTCGTAGTGGTTCAAGGTTATGCCGTTTAGGGGTTAAGGGTGCATATGGTACACACCCTATATAGGTCAACATAGGTCAATGCCTATAGGGGCATAATTGGTTATGCCTCTTAGTGGTTCTTAGCATAACTAGTTATGCCTCTTAGTGGTTTGTTATGCCAGTGCATACCATATGCACCCAAAAAGGGGTGTGTACCGTAGTATTCCCCTTTAATTGGATATGACCAGGAACTTCATTACCTTCCCGCAAAACTCGCAGAAGTATTTGCTATGCTGGCTGACCTCCATCTTTTTAATCTGCTTTCGCAGACTAGCACCGTAGCGGGTACCTGAAATGGAAAATTTAGGCATTCAGGGGGTACTGCGAGGAACAATTTGAAGAGTGGAATGGGATAACAAATGTCACAGAAAGCACAAGACATGCAAATGCAGAAAGTGAACAATTGAAGTGGATGAATCCATGAAACATATGGTCACATCTGGTTCGCCTTTAACTAGTTGAGTGATTTGAGACTAATATAAAATCCTAATATCCAGATACATGTAAAAAGCTTACAAGTAAATGTACAGTTCTCTTATTTTTTACGAACCAATTTTCTTATCTTCACTCACTGGTTAAGTACATCTATAAAAAGCTTAAAAGTAGTTGCCTCAAAGAACAGTGTTCCATTTGGGTAGTTACTAGACATCAACCCAAATATGAACATTTAACCTTTGCAAGAACTTGTGCCCTAGCCTACGTAGCATGGAAACGTTGGCGGAGGCCGCGTACCAGTGTCAGACACCGACACACACCGTACACTCGGACAAAAGTCCGACACTCAAATCCGAAGTGCCCTATTTTCTAAAATTTTTTTGTTTGGGCACTCCGGGGACATTCTAAAAAATGCTTCAGACACTATCCAGACACTAGCAATACATGTCGTACGGAGGTTCAACATGAAAACACATCTCAATAAATTCCAACAATTGAGATTGAAAGTTGTTGTGAGAAGTGAGAATGAAACACACTAAAAGCATCGAGCAAACTGATAACTTACCATACTTCCCGACAATACCAGCCTTCTTCGTACGCTTAGTCTGCATCATAGAAAAACCATAAAATCAGGTTTTGTCCCAATGAAACGAAATGAAGATAAAGGCAAATTTCAAAATGTAACCGCTATAGAAAAGGACCCCATTAAAAAGAGAAAGAAAAAAAGAAGACAACAGTACAACACCACCAATAACAATTCTTCTGACATGCGAAAATATTTCAGGCAATACCCACAAGTAGTTTTCATAACCTCATTAGAAATGTAAGAGAGCACAAAAAAGCAGTCTTTGAGATAATAATTAACAGGATGTGAAAACAAGCACCCAAATTTTTTATTTTATTTTTTGTGAAAGTGAAGCCAAGAAAATGAAATAAAAAAATATATATATCACTACAAAAGAAGGGAAATCGAAGACACCTCATTTGGGCCCTCGTGTTTCCTAAAGAGTTCCAGAAGAGAAACACAAAAAAAGATAATCACAAAACCTCTACAGGATTAAATGAGATGGCTTCTGGTTGCGTCCAGCTGACCATGTACGGATTACAAGGTTATTAAGAGCGTAAAAGCTAAACAAAACGGTTAGGAACCTTGGTTACAAGATAGTGGAAGCTCACAATCACGGTGAGCTCCCGAGCAATAGGTTTTCTCAGCATTGATTTTCTGGGTCAAAACAATAAAACACGTTTGAACATTTCTTTGACCATAAGAACATTGCAAAACAGAACCCATCGTGTTCCAAGAAAACTAATTATGGGCTAACCAAGATGTTAGAAGTCTTATGCATAGCCTATCAATTGGAGGGTCTTTTTCCCAGGCCAACTTAACATACATTTTACCATTGGAATTAGATGAATTCCCTTGTAAGCATCACTGAAATAATCCTACTTGTTTTACACATAGTAAATAAATCATGAGAATTAAGAACACAGTACATAATACGAATTTTCCAACATAATTCCCCACAGTAGGGCAAAAACAAGGAGAGAAAATGCACCAGCATTTCTCATCACCCATCTGGTTGTGATGAAACATTGCAAAATGCAAATAAGAACCAAAGTTTCATATTCAACTAGAAAATTCTCCCAGGTTCTTGTGACCCATCTCGCGCGTGGTAAAACATAAAATTCACCATTTGCGCATCAATTATAGAGGTCGTTAATTGTAGCTATAAAATACCTACATATAGTACAACGGACTCAGAAAAATTACACAAAACCACAAGCAGTTCATCTATCCACCTCTCCATAAATTCATTCTGACGCACAAACAATGCATTCCGAAAGAATTATGCAAGCAATGCGGATATGACTCCAGCTGAAGAGATTATCACAGAAAATGGAGAGAGAGAGAGAGAGAGAGTACCATCTTGTTTGTCCAGCGATTAGGGTTTCTGGCAGTGAAAACGGAACGGCTGGTGGGACGGAGATGAGAAAGAACCCTAAAATCTTTCGCATCGGGCTTTATGTGCTCAAACAGGTGGGTCCGGGTCGGCTGTTAGAAAGGCCCAGTTGAAAGTCGAAAGGCCCATTGAAATCGGTTATGAGCACTCTTTTGGGCCTTGTGACCCTTTGAAACATGAGAGTAAACAGAAAATGGAGCGGAAAATGATTTTCACACTCCCATTTTTTACAATTGCACTCCGTTTTATGTCTTTCAATAAATTTTTTATGTGTAATTTATTCACTGAAAGACCACAAATTGAGTGCATTCATTAACAAATGGAGTGCCGGAATGCAATGGGTACAACACTTTTGTGTACACTAAATATACAACACTTGTGTGGGATCCATTTTGAGGTCCCGCACAATGACACAGATATTCCAAATTTGTCAATTTGTTCAGAATATTTTTTGAAGGGTCGCTGTAAAAAATTAGTTTAGCCAGATATCGGTAAGTGCTTGATCCATACGTTCTTTTCTTGGTCGTACGATTATAGCCTGAAAAAAGAACGTATGGATCAAGCACTTTACCGTTATCCGGATAAGCTGATGTTTTACAGAGACGCTTCAAAAAACGTTTTGAACAAAGCGAATGATTCAGATCATTTGTGTGAGACCATAAATTAATCTGACACAAGTGTTGTGCATTTAATGTACATAAGAGTGTTGTACTCCTAGCAGGGTTCCGTGCGGAATTATCCTTGTGATCGTAATTTGAATACCCAAAACTCTAATTTAGAGCAATACAGCATGAAAAATTCGGTTTGGTAAGAGATAACTGGTGTTTTTAAATTAGAATATGTATCGTGTATTGCTTTTTTCATTTTATGAATAGTATCAGAATATTATTTCGCATTATAAGATACGATAACAAAAAGCCAGTATTAGTCGCAAGTTGTGGCTAGCTCATGCGGTAGAGCTCTTGAATGCCTCACACTACATCTCGAGATCGAGTTTCATACCCCCCTCCCCCATGTAATAGGTTAGGAATAACGAATGACAAAAGAAAAAAAAAAAAAAGCTAGTATTAGTTATACCTAATTACAATTTAAATTCAGCTGCATATGTTAAAAATAAGTGTTCAGGATGAAAAGCTCCAAGCCTCCCAAGTTGGGTCAATCACATTAAGAATTTCTAGTGTCTTGTCAAGAAAAAAGAAGAAGATTTTTTTCGATAATTCTAAGGGGACACAAGTAAAATGAACAAAAAACTCAGCTCGGGGATCCACTTTTGTGTCTCACACGAACGATCTGAGCCGTTTGTTCATCTTAGAATAATTTTTCGAGGGCCCCTGTGAGAAATCACCTCAATCGAATGTGCGTAAGTGCTCGATCTAAATTAAGCCCACCCAGTTTCCTTCAAATAAATGGTTCTGATCGTTCGTGTGGGACCCAAAAATGGGTCCCCATCTGTACATTTTCTGTCCCTTTTTCTCTGTACGCATAACAACTTCCACTTTTATTTGATTCATGCAAAACATGATCAAAATATGTTGTTTCCTCTCTTCGAGCTTTAATGTTTTGAGTTTTGGTTTTCTTTAAATGACTTGAATGTTGCCATAATTAGATCAAATGATTTATAAAGCATTTGGGGTTCTGCTTAGTAAAATATGATCATCTTGTTTGTTTAGGGTCTCAAAACCCACCCTGCATGGTCCCCAATAAAATTTTATTTCTATCTCTCTACTCATTACCCCCCAAAAACCTCTCTCAAAACCCAAACCGAACAGCCGATATTACTTCTTTTCAATACGTAATTTTAGGATATGTACTGAATCGAGTTACGAAATATATTTTAGGTTGCAAGCAGTAGGATTTTTATAGAAAAAGGATATAGGGTGGGATACGTATCGTTTTGGGGAGAAGACATATACAAATCGTATAATAACGATGGGTATTATCTCTGTTCTTTCCCTCTCTAATATTTTTCCTCTGCCTTCTCTCTACACTTTCTTCTGCTTATGAACCCACTCCCCCACCCCCATGGTCCTCACCAACAACCTTTCTTCCTCTCTTTTCTTCCTCTATTGAACCCTTCTCTTTCATCCACCGTTCTCCACCATCTCCAACTACACGTCCTTTCCGCCTCCTCTCTCCGCCCCTCCTCCTCCTCTCTCCGCCCCACCCCCTCCAGATCTGTCTGCCTCCTCTCTCTGCCCCACCTCCTCCTCTCTCCGACCCACCACCTCCAGTTCTATCTGCCTCCATCAGGTTTCAAGTGAGCGAAGATTTGAAGCTAATGAAGGGCTGGTTGAGATCTTGCGGCACAATAAGTCACTAGATTCGGCACGGCGGCATCCGGCAACACCTTTTCGGCCGGGGTTTCTATTTTTTTTTTTTCAGTTTTGTTCTGTTAGTTTTAGGTCTTGCCCCGTTTTGGGTGGTTGTTTGCCCCGCTTGGGTGCCGTTTTACCTCCCTACGTGGAGTGTTATTTAGATTGCATCAGTACCTTATGCTTAGGATTGAGTTGGGTTTTCCGTTGGGATTCTCTACGACTAGATCTTGACAGGACTCTATGCCTGCGCGTAGTGTCAGTCTGCCTCGGCAGGTGTGTTTGGAGTCGGTCAGCCTGTAGTGCTTTGTAGCCGTGCTCATGTCATATGCTAGTTGTTTTGGTTCATTCCTATATTTTGTGATGTAATCTTTCTGCCTTCGGGCTGTAAATGAGAACTTGACATTTTCAAAAAAAAAACGATGGGTATTTTACAATTTTTAAATGAGGTAAAATACTGATTCGAAATGATACTGCGTGAAAATTTTGGCATAGGAAGACGGAAGGTTTTAATTTGAATAGAAAATTTAGAACCAGAGTATTCAATTTCAGGAGACAGAACTATGGGTCTTTTGAATTCTTATTTTTTGAATAAAATGATGTGTAAAGTGTAAACTTCTTTCGTACGTATCATTGTTTATTTCGAATATCCAAACGCATGGCATCAAAATTGGCTTTAATTTTTTTTTTAATAAAGCCAAAATTAAACCAATAAACTGGTTTATTTTGGTTTATTTTCGGCTTTATTCAAAAAACTATTACTTTTGACCACAATTTTATACTTTTTGGATTCGTCTCGACGAGAGGAATCCAAAAACCACAAAATCTTGACGCAAAACTAACAAATGCAATTTTTTTTTGAATAAAGACAAAACGAATAATTCAATATTCCAGTTTTTGGCTTTTAAGCCAAAGTAGCTCTTAGTTTATTGGAATTAGGTCCAGCTCACATCTATACCTTATCTACTGACCCCCTCCAAACTTCGAGTCGTTCATCTCAAACTTCTCAATATAAATTTATGTGTGGACGGGAGTCGCAACAGTGATTTGAGTCGTTCATCTCATACTTCTCAATATAAATTATGTGTGGAAAAAAATTAGTTTGATCAGTCATTGTACATTGATAATTTGTATAAAGTATAAATTGGATAGTTCGCATAATTTATACAATTTGTTTATGTACTTATTGATTACCGATGAAATTAATTTTTTGTAGATGTTGTTCTCAGATAAATGCACATGATGAACAGTTCAGTTGTTTGAGTGGGACTCGCAACAGTGATTCGAGCCGTTCATCTCATACTTCTCAATAAAACTACATGTGAGAAAAAAATCCGCTTGGTCGGTCATTAATAAGTACATTGACAACTTGTATAAACTGGACAGTTCACATAATTTATACAATTTGTTTATGCACTTATTGATCACCGATCAAGTTAATTTTTTGCTGATGTTGTTCTCAGATAAACGCACATGATGAACAATTCAGATTGCCATTGTAGACTCAAGATGAGGCCTAAAAAAATGAAGTTCGGAGGGGTGTGATTGGATAGTAGTGTAAACGTGAGCTGATTCAAAGAATCAAAACAAAAAAATTTCTGTACTAAATTTTCACTGGCATATCATGAATACTTTCCAATATTAATATGGTTAAAAATTGATTCAGTTATTATGGCTTGAGTTTCAATGTTCTCTAATCTCCATGCATACCTTATACATTTATGACTCTCAAAAGGAACTGATATGACGGATTTTTTTTTACAACATTTACATTTCATTTTTCGATCTCATTCGGTGTGTCCATGACATCTTATATATTAGAAAATTGATATTCGCACTCTCAATTTTGATGGAGGGGCTCCAAGCTATAGTAGTTTTCCAAAATTACCCTTTTGCAAGTTCCATGATTTACTTCAGGCACTCCAAAAAACCTTTACTCTTCCCCTTTACTTCAGGCACTCCAAAAAAACAAATAGTTTTTTTTTTCAGAAAAAAGTAGATAGTTGCTCAACTCCTTTTACTGCACGTCACTGAATTGCCTACTTCCATATGTAATGTTTCCTTGGTAGAGTCTTTATGTTATTGTCTCCATGTTCTGCACCAGGACAACCTGGACAAGTGGTCTTCGGCCTATGATTGTAGAACCATCCTTTTGTCCATGCAAAGTCTCTTGAGAGTTCTGTTACTTTTTCTCTCAAGAGTTCTCTAACTTTGGTGATGTGTTTTGTTTGTCTCACTATGAGTTTTAAAATGTAGATTTGCGGTCGTTATGAAGATTTTGAGGGAAAAATGGTAGATAATGAGTACATAAATGTAAAGATCTTGTGTCACAACCGTTTTGAAGATTTTGATGCATCAACATTTTCAATTGTGTGCTGTTTATTTTGGAGAATTCTAGCAATATTTAGTTTTTTTTTTGTGTGCGCAAAGTGGCTTGAAGCAATCTGACATAGATGTATGTTTAATGTTTGGAACCTAATGTTTATGTTGTGGATGTTTAATGTTTGGAACGTAATGTTAATGCTAATGTTTAGAACCTAATGTTTATGTTTGGTTTTGGTTCATTTTTCTGTTTGGAGTGCCTTAATAAATGAGAAGATAATTTGGGGGTGGAGTGCCTCAAGTAATTTTTATATCTTAAAAAGTGTAATTTTGTAACTTCATTAAATATTGGAGTGTCTGCATCAAAAAAGGGAGCCCCAAATTCAGCACCCTATATATTATTGCAAGATGACTTTTGGTGAGGAGGAACGTGGATGCGACAAGTGACAATATTTAATTGGGTTGTCATAGAATTTTCTAGCAACACATATGACATTACTCTTATTTCTACTCTTTAATATTATCCATAAATAGGTTACATGTTATTCATAAATTTACCTTAATTATCTCCAATTCCCCATGCTACCCGTATATGAATATTTTAATAGGAGACTGTGACGCCATGATTGGATAATAGATTTTGAAATTATCTACATTTTCGTAAATAGAATAAGAAACGTTGCAATTTGTTATACACATATAATGCTAAGAGAAAATCTCTTCTTAAACATTCCTTTTTTACAATATATACTGTGTCTCTAAAGCTATTAAATGTTCACTAATCTAGAAAAAATAAGAATCACTCAGCGACGTATTTTTCTTCGCCTTCCTATATCTTTGTGCATGTACACTTTGTTGATTATGAATGTGTTTGCATACTGGACAAGCCAATAAAAAACACTCCGTCTATGTGATACAACAAGGGATTTTTATGCCTCCTAATGAGAATAAATTTGCAGTGGTCATGTACTCCGAAAAAGCGTTTTACAATATAATGTGTTTGCTTCCATTAGATTTGGTCAAATTTTGCTTTCTACTATTTTTTAGTGGAATTTTTTGCATCCAGAGCAGCTCGCAACTCTTGATTTTTGTATGGTGAAGGAGTTCTGTAGGTGTTTGTGCCAAACTATTGGAGCGAAGTGAAATTCACATAGTTTTGGAAACTCAACCGTGGTAAGTGGTAAATTTGAGTTCAAATATGAGTACACTCCTCTCATCTACCAAAAAAGATGTATCCAATGCATACACATTACCCATATTTCAATATTATCAATAATCTAGATACTCTAACAAAAATGTTTTTTTTTAAAAATACACTATAACGAAAATGAATATTTTGATGGGAAACAGTTTCCAAAACAATTTGAGCAAAATGAAATTTTAACCAAGTTCAATCTAAAATTTAAAACCCTAACCCGAAGAAAATTTTGAGTGTTGAAGGACCTTTAAATAGGTGGAAAATAATTGAATTTTAGCAAATTCTAGACATGGTAGAAATAATTTAGTTATTTTTTATCGGAGACATGGTGGAAATAATTAAGTCGGTTTGAATAGCAAGATCTATGTTTATATGTTTATGTTATATTGATATTATTTTCTCCTTCTCTTTTGAAAGCCATTTGGAGTGCATGATTCACCATTCAACCACAAGAAGTAAACACCAGAATTGCCTTCATTTTCTTAGGAAAAAGAAATTGCATGCACGAAATCCCTCTCTTATATAGGCTAGATCGGCCTCACCATCTAAAATGAAGAGGCTTTTTGAGAGCTTTGGATTTGAAGTGATGCTTCTTCTTGATGTATTTGACAAATCTTTGGTTGCACATATGCGTCACTAGTTTTTTATTCAGAATTTAGGATCCTATATTCTCAATGAAAAGTTAGTACAGTTGATTAAGCAATTACAATTATCCGATTGAGCTGAGTTTTCATGGGATCATGTGAGAAAACATTTATAATTAATGAACAGTGCGGATCAATTGTGTGGAATCCAAAAGTGGGACTTGCGGGCCGAATCTTGGCAACGTTGGTGCACAGATGGTCGCATAGGCGGCTCCCACTCCAATTTTTTTTGTTTGTTTAGAATATATGTGTAATATTTTCACATTTTATTTTAGTTTAGCTTTTTTTGAACACTCATCCTAAAAATAATTAGAACACTTACACATAAATTTTTGAACACCTGACCCCAAAAAAATTGAACAACCAGTCACAAAAAATAAGCTAACAAATCAATCCAATGTAAACAACTCAATTAAAAACAGTAAGTCATAGGTGGCTCCATAACTTCCCATAGATGCATTGTCAATTCAAAAATTCTATTTGTACAACCATTTCGGCTTCAACCATTTACAACCCTCTTACATACACTTGGGGCCTAACGTAAAGGTGTGGCTACCATTCTTTCACAATTCTCTTTCAGTCGAAAGAGTTCCGTAAATAAATTCTGCAATTTCATCCTCTATCCGATCCAATTCTTGTCTTGCACCATTTCTTGCATTCATGCTTTGAGTTGAAAATTCATTGTTCTGGAGCGACAAGAGGCCGAAGGTTTTATAATTCTTTTAGATAATTGTGTGTGGGCCCCACATGTATATGAGGGGGTTGAAAATAGTTGGAGCTGAAATGATTGTACATGCAGTAGCATTGTTATCAATTGAACAACCTAAACTATTTTATAGTTTATATATTATATGTAATAATTTTATCTCGGGCTTATTGAGTCCTTCGCTGTAAACATCATCAATCTATGAAATTTACAATTAAACACCTAATATACCTCAAAACAAAGTATACACTCCTAATGACAAAAAAATTTAAAAAAAATTAGAGAGAAAAAGGTATCTATTAATAGCGATATCGTGCTCTGGCTTTCCTTTGAACAACAATCTACTGTATATCTCTAAAAATAAGAGAATATGTCAAAAAAATCCGTGTGAACCTATTCGTCAAAAAATTTCCTAGTAAATTTGACTCCGTTTGTATCAATGTAAAATATTTTCCTGTAAAATGTTGTACCTATTTTCCGTTGTTTGGTTGTACGAAACACGAAAAGAGCATTTTACCTCAATTGACGGAAAATAACTTTTTGATAAAATAGCCGTAAGTCATTTTACCTGTCGTCATCCTGATCACTAGGGGTGAAAAAAAAACCGACAGGACCCGAACCGACCAAAAAACTGAAAATTTGGTTTGGTGTTCGGTCGGTCCAGCCTGGAAAAAAAACCAAAAAAATCGAAATACATCTCAGGTCGGTTTCGGTTTCCCGGAATTTTTGTCGGACTGAACCGAACCGAACCGAAATATCCTAAAATCATCCCGATTTTGACCAAATTACCCCGAAACCACCTATTTGGACCGAAAACCACGGTTTCCTGAAATTGACCCCGCAAAAAATAACAAATCACACCCGTCCATCTCAATTTTAACGCCGGACCGAAAAAACCGAAAAAAAAATCGAAAAAATAGAACCACCCCGAACCGATCGGTCCATTGTTTTTTTCGGTCAGGATCGGTTCCCAGCAAAATCGGGATGACATCTCCTCACCTAAATTTAATTTCTAGCCATAAATGTCCCAATTCTCCCCCTCTCACACTTGAGCAAACTTCAACAAATGCCCATACTCTCTCTCTCTCTCTCTCTCTCTCTCTCTCACACACACACACACACACACTCATATTTATATATGTATAGTGTATATACACATTTAGTTATTCCCCCTAGAATGCAGTTTTCCTATTTTGAATTGGAAACGGCTGAAATGTAAGAATATTACATTTTTTTTTATTGATTCCACTATTTTGTGAAACTCTAGGGAAATCTATTTTTTCAACTATCTACCAAACACCGGAAATCAGGAACGAAAAACTCTCTTTTTGGAAAAATTGTTTTTCATGTTCGTAAAATATTTTTAATTGAAACAAACGAAGCTTCTAATGTGTCTATGCGCCCATTTAATTTTGCGTGGCCTAAATATAGAAATCGCCGAGTACGTGCAATTGTCGCATCTTATAAATTTTCGTATTAATTGAAGGCATTATTCACATTAATATATAAAAATTTGTAAATATATATGGCTAGTTAATAGAGTTAGAATTATGGTAATTTTTAAATATCCTATTTAAAAATTTTCTGGAGTTGCCACTAGATCGGTACCTATAGAATTATCGATTCAACTCCAAACTTCTACTTTGTGTTGGTGATATTACAATAATAAACACTAAAAATTAAAATTACAATGGACAAGTTAACAGGTTGAGGCACGGAAATCTCGCTCTTTTAGATTCAAGCCCTCTACGGTAATAAACCGGTGCAGTAGAAAATCTCTGGCTTGTCCCCTCCAGGATACAACAGCCCGATAATTTATCGTGTGGTTCGAACCTGTTCTGCACAAGTAGGAGAACCCAAAACTCCACCAAATAAATACCCTTACACTTTGCCCAAAAATCACTCGTACATAGTTGAACTTAACAGACTAAGTTTTAGAGAATAGGAGCTAAAGGGAATGATGAAGTATAAAAACATACTAAGTGTTTGGAAAGGTTTGTCTCGGCTTTTTGGCTGGAAAATACACACACCTCACATGCTACAAATGCATGCATTAATTATATATACACCAAGTCACGCATGCATATGCAATGTGAACATGAAGTTTTTCTACCAAGACTTGACTTAAAGAATCCAAACTTCATAAGCAAACTTGGGCAGTACGGAAATGAAGTTTTTCCACAAGCAAGTTAATGCTCTATTAATGCTATTGTACGTCCTATCTCATCTTGTCGATTCTAACAAGGGTGGTTCTATTCGCAGCCCATTTTCCCTAAATACAACCCATCCAAAATAAATACCAAAACCTTCCTTGTGAAAAGACCATTTAGCCCCTCAAATTACTTCATACCAACCCACCCCACTTTCTCCCAATTGCTACATACCAACCCACAGTTCTTCTTCCTATCTTCTTCTTCCTTCACTTCTTCCATCCCAGTGAAAAAATTCCTCCTCCTCCTCTAGCCATTAACCCCATCTCTCCTCATCTCCCCTGCCCCTCATCTCTCCTCTCTCTTAATGGAGAACCATGTTGAATCAATGGAGGGATCTTCTCCCTCACTAGATTTGGGAGAAGAGCTCCAAAGAGTATTGGAGCAATTTCCAACTCCAAATCCACCAATGGATGCACAAATACAGACCACGGAGGAGTTAGAGGAAAACAAGGAGGTGGAGAGCGAGCCTAGTATCCCGGAGATGAAGATTTTCGACCAAAAGACGACCCAAGAGGTAACCCATTGGTTTTTCGATTTGTCAGTTGATGTTCGTTCGAAACGGTACACACAGTCCCGAAAATGTCACTAAATTTCGGTAGTTAATTCCCGAAAGTGTTACAATTTTTTGAGAAATTTATGTCCGAAATAATTTGCAATTTCCGGTAGTTATGTACCGAATATTAGACCTAATTTCGGGATTTTAAATCCGAAGTGTAAACACTAATATGAAATGAAGTTGTCATTTCGGTTTTTAATTACCGAAATTGTTGTAGTTTTTTGACAATTTATGTCCGACATTGTTGGTACAATTCGGTAGTTATGTACCGAAAATATACCAAATTTTGGGAGTTTAAATCCGAAGTTCAAGAACTAATGTCAACACTAATGTTGTTATGCTCTTGTCTTTTTTTAGGGTGATGCTTCCACACATGGTAGTCGCACAACAGGGTCATTAGGTGCATTAGGTGTTCATGACTATACGAAGCACTTCACAACACAACAGGTTAGTACTTTGGATAAAGTTATTTACTTTAAACACATTCTATTCCATACGGGCTATTTAGGGTAAAATTTTCTTGAATTATGTGTTCGTAGGTGTTTCCAAATGAACAAGAGTTGAAAGACTGGATTTTTTCGACGGGTTTGAAGCATGGATTTGTCATTATCGTTAAGTCTTCTGAAACAATGACAAAGAATAGGCGACCACGGATAAGATTTCAATGCGAACGGAGTGGTAAGTTCAGACCGTTTATACCAAAAAACTCAATTCCAGAAGATAAGAAAAGAAAGCGTAACACAGGGACCAAAAAATGTGAATGCCCATTCCAATTGTGGTGTGTTAAGGCATACAATGGTTGGTGTGTCAAAGTCTACAACGGTAACCACAACCATCCTCCTGCAAGTCAGTTTGAGGGGCACGCATACCCCGGGAGGTTGAAAAAAGAAGAAATACAGATGGTCGTGGAGGCCTCAAAGACGCTTGTAAAATCGAGGGACATTTTAATGACAATCAAGAATCGGGATCCTTCCAACTGCACGACAATTAAAACTATATATAATGCACGGACAAAGTACTGGGTGAAGGAACAAGCGGGTAGATCTCAAATGCAACATCTAATGCGGCAGTTACGGGAACATAACTATGTTGAGTGGCATCGTGCTTGTGAGGTGACGGGTGATGTGACTGAATTATTTTGGTCTCATCCAATTGCCGGTGACATGTTACGTGTTTTCCCTAAGGTGTTGATGATGGACTGCACGTACAAAACAAACAAGTACAGGTTTCCTTTGCTACAGATTGTTGGTGTCACATCGACGAAGATGACGTACTCTGTGGCATTCGTTTTCATGCAGTCGGAGAAGGAAGATAACTACATCTGGGCGTTGGAAAAGTTGAAGGGTATGATGGATCCCGAGTCCCTTCTAGAGGTAATAGTCACAGACAGGGAGTTATCCCTCATGAATGCAATTGCAAAAGTTTTCCCTTGCGCTAAGAATATGTTATGTCGGTGGCATATTCAGAAGAATGTGTTGGCTAACTGTAAAAAACACATTGATGATGCACATTGGCAACAATTCCTGGCTACGTTCGCTGTGATTATGTACGCACCGACCATAGAAGTGTATGACGAGCGGGTTCGTGAACTAAAAAGGGATTTTATGATGTATCCAACGGTTCTCGAATACGTTGACAAGGCATGGCTTGTTCCGCATAAGGAGAGGTTTGTATGTGCTTGGACCGACTCCGTCATGCACCTAGGGAATTACACTACCAATAGGTATATGATTTTTTTTGCTATTTACTTCAAGTTTAAGCATATATGTCACACAAAATGACTAATTCCTTACCATTTCACATTTCACATACAGGGCAGAGGGAAATCATAATAAGCTAAAGAAGTATCTTGCATCATCGCAATCCAACTTTCAAAGTGCATGGGAGAAGGCTCACGGCTTGGTTGAGGCAACCATTACTGCCATCAAGCGTTCATTCGAGAAGAGTCTATCAACTTTGCAGCATTCTTACAAGATTCGCATTTTCAACAACCTAGTGGGAGTGGTTTCACAGGATGTCATGCGATATATGGAAATGGAGTTGAAGAAGATAGCCTCTATGAACATGGAATGTACCACTCCGTGCGTGTGTCCTCTTCGACGTACTCATGGTTTACCATGTGCTCATGAGATTGCGCCATTCAAGAACAAAGAAGAAGAACTGCCGCTATCTTTGATCCATGAACATTGGAAGAAACTCTCTTTTGATAAACCAAAAAAAGATCCTACAATTGCGGAGAGCATGAAGGCGAACTTTGATATTTTTATGGAGAGGTTTTCCACATACGACGAGGACCACCAACGCCATTTAATGAGGAAGATGACGGAGGTTATTTATCCACATTCCACTTCCCTCACGGAACCGAAAGTAAAGGCCAAGGTACGGGGTCGACCCAAAAGCAATAATGTAGCACAAAGCATCGCCATGTCCATGTTGAAGAATAAAACCACTAAGTCAGAAAATTCGACTCGTAGGGACCCCTCATTGTTTGAGTATGTTGAATCTAAATTGAAACCTAAGGTTGTGAAGCCAACACCGCATCGCAAGAAGTCTCAACTTCAACGCCCATTTCGCTATTCCAACCACATTATGCAATTGCCCGAAGGAATGAGGATGTACATTTCCGGAGTTAACGATGTAGAAGCGGATGGGAATTGTGGTTTCCGTGCAATTGCGACCTTGGCTGGGTATGACGAGAACGACTGGAAAGCAATAAGACAAATCATGCTCCTAGAGTTGACATCATATGCTTCCCTTTATGAGAAGGTGTCGGGTGGAAAAGAAAGGCTTGATGAACTACACCATAGACTTGATTACTTTGGTGATGGCCCTGCCCCAAATGATAAGTGGCTCACCATGCCTGATATGGGTCACATCGTAGCTTCCGCTTTCAAAGTGGCGCTTGTCTTCCTATCCGAGAAGCAATGCCTTACGTTTCTCCCCCTCCATTGTACCCCTCTTCCTCCCAAGCGTATGTTGAAAAACAACGTATCTACTATGGGATACGTTAACAATAATCACTTCGTTCAGGTATATTTGCGAAACATGTTGGATATTTTGTTGATTAAAATGTAATTATTGTTAGTCTAAGCCATGTTGTTTATTGGTTGATCGAGGTTTTCTGTCTTGTATTGGCCAGCTATACATGAGGCCGAGTTTCCCCATGCCGCCGATAGCGTTGAATTGGCAAAGATACCGGGAAACGTTTGCAATTGGATGGGAAACACCATTTCGTAGTCGAATCGAACAGTTTGGAAGGATAATTGGGTCCGACGTAGCAACTGTAGAAAGTTTTGACATTGTTGAGTAGCACCACTAATTGATGGATGTATTATGTTGATGAAAATTGTAATTTTAGTACTTAATTCATGCACTTTGTTGATGGATTTTACTGAGTAATCTATGGACTTTGCTGAGTACTTAATTCATGGATTTTGTTGATGAACTTTGGAATTTGACTTATAAGATTGATGGATGTATTATGTTGTAATTTTACATGGTTAATTCATGGACTTTGTTGAGATGGATTTTGTTGAGTAATTTTAGTAATTTTAATACTTAATTTTCGTACTTAATTGATACAGGTCTAATTCAAACAGGTGACCAATTTTCCACAGAATTTGGCGCTTTCAAACGGAGTTAATACCCGAACTTTGTGGAAAATTTCGGGATTTAATATCCGAACCTCAATCCACATCCAGATCCAGAGAGCGGAAATTGGTGATGGTAGTTAATATCCGCAACTTTGGACAAATTTCGGGAGTTTATATCCGAATTTTGGGTATAATTTCGGGAGTTAATATCTGAACCTCAATCCACATCCAGAGAGCAGAAATTGGTGATGGTAGTTAATATCCGCAATTTAGCACAAAATTCGGGCGTTTATATCCGAATTTTGTGAAAAATTTTGGGAGTTAATATCCGAACCTCAAACCAGATCCAGAGAGCACAATTTGGTGATGGTAGTTAATATCCGCAAATTTGGACAAAATTCGGGAGTTTATATCCGAATTTTGTGGAAACTTTTGGGAGTTAATATCCGAACCTCAATCCACATCCAGATCCAGAGAGCAGAAATTGGTGGTGGTAGTTAATATCCGCAATTTTTGACATAATTCAGCAGTTTGTATCCGAATTTTGGGTATAATTTCGGGAGTTAATATCTGAATGTGCGAAAACCAGATAGCTGAAATTATACATACATAACTCCCTGTCATACACTACCAATGTGCCAAAGTCATACATAACCAAAGTCATACATAATTTCGGGAGTTAATTATCCGAATGTGCCCATCCAACCACAAAATATACATACATAACCAAAGTCATCAAATTTTCATAGTCTAACCATATTGATGTCTACATAACGAACCACAAAATATAGATAACGAAAGTCAAAAAATATCCATAAGTCCATAAGTCTATCCATACACATATAGTCAACCACAAACCACATAGTCAAAGAAATAAAACACAGTGCTCAAGTAGCATCTGTGCGTCTACCGTAGGTGGCACCCTCTGTTGTACGTGGTGTCCGGCTCTCCCCTGATCGTAGGCCGTAAGATACTCGATATGTGCCGCAAAGCCTCGCGCATGTTATATGGTGATAGTCCCTCAGCGAATATCTTGTCAACTTCTTGTGTTATAGCTGCTAACTTGAGACCATCGGTAGCACTACCATCAATGTTCACCTCAGTTGCACCCGCATCAGGAGACACCCTAAAGTAGGAGTACCTACTAAGCCATTCTGCATAATCCGGATGGCACTCCCACGGGACATCTGCTCTCGTGCGCACTCGCTTCACCTCAGGCACCACGTGGTATTCCCAACTTGTCCAATTTGCGTCAGTCCAAGTGTAAACCACATTATATTTTTTGTCTCCTGTTTCAACTCGGGCCGGTGCTATTGGATCCCCGGGTATAATCTGCACTAGTCCAAACTGCCGCAAGACTCTATCAGGGAAGTAGGGCTCGACAACACTCATCCCGCGAATGGGACCGGTGTAAAAGGCAACAGGTCGTACATCTCCCCGGCGATCCTTGTATGGATCAAATATAACCTACAATAGTTACATTAAAATAAGTGACTTTTCATAACACGTTGATAGTTCATATACGATTATGAGACCCTTACCTGATCAGCACGTAAGTCATCTAACAACCGCCGGTAGTGGGAGATAGAGACATTGGTAGCCTCGCGACGAGGCAACCACCTATGTGCACGTGGAAGCTCCTCACTGTAATTTGGATTTTGTGGTTGCTGAAGCGTAGGAAAGTGCTCGTGGATCCATGCCTGTGGGATTTGAACATAGTAAACGAATAATTACTAACCAAAGTTATGCATAATAAAAAAAATTAATAATATCCACTCTATTGTTAATTACTAACATGGAAATGAAGTGTATTCAAAGGACAATAATTAATTAAAATACCTCCAACAGTGTCGTGTAGCCACACAACTGCCTCACACCCTTCCTACTCGCTGTACCAAGCTGCCTGTACAAGTACGCTAGACATCCAGTACCCCACCCGTATGTACCAACTTCGTCCAAGTTTGACAAAAGAGATAGGAGAGACACGTCAACCTTCCCCCCCGACTTGTCAATGAAAAGGGTGCATCCAAGCACGAATAGCAAGTAAGCACGTGCACAATAGTCAACCCTCTGCACACTGTCTGTCTTACTCACCGTCGTGAAATTCTTCTTCAACCAACTCAAAGCAACACTCTTCCCTCCATTAAGCGCTTTACGCGCATCCGTCTCAGAAACTCCAAGGCAGTCTTTGAGTAGAGTCACGGGATCCCTATACTCTTCCTCTGTGTGCACAGCCTTACCTATAACGGAAAGTCCAAGTAGCTGCTCTGTATCGTCAAGTGTCATCCCCATTTCTCCAAATTTAAAGTGAAATGTGTTCGTCTCTGGATGCCGCCTCTCAACAAAAGCAGAAACCAAAACAGCATTGCAGTACGGGTATGTGAGGTCGCTGCACAAGGGCCCCAATCCAGAGTTGTTAATTTTTTGTTGCACCCTGCGGCTCTTGATTCTCCATTTACTCAAATGGCGAGAGTGAGAGTGTAATCTTAACGTGCCGCGCTCCTCCCTATTCCAAATTGCCGCTGCCACATGTGTATCAAAACTCTTTAACAAACCCCGGTCCAGTGGGCCCCCCCGAGGCACATCTTCTCCATTGCGTATACCGACCCCGCTAGACGCCGCCGCTAGAGGAACCTCCTATTCGGGTTGACCCGCTTCGAAATGCTCCTCAACCTCAACCTCCTCCTCCTCCTCAAATTGGCCCTCCTCGGCCTGCTCCTCAACCTCCTCCAATTGACCCTCTTTGGGCTGCTGTTGGGGGAGGGCAGGCCGACCACGAGCACGCTTGGCCTTTTGGCCCGTAGCCTGACTAGCCTCCGAGCCCTTGCGCCGTCGAATAGAAGCTGTTTGCCGTTCGCGGGCCATATCTGTTTGTTAGACATACAAAACTTCAGTCAAGTAAAGTAAAGTAAAATAAAATTCCAACTCTAAAAAGCTGTAAATAGTCTCACCAAACCCAAAATGAAGTAAACGGCAACTCCAAAATGAAGTAAAATCATGAATGAACTAAAATCATAAAGCATGTGATTTTTGGTGAAATACTTATATGTATCACGCCCTTTTGCAAGCATGTCCTGGTTAATGGGACTTACGATCCCAATCACCCGAGCAAGTAATGTGGCAGGTGAATCATTTTGGAAGAGGACCTACACCAAACAATTGGGATTATAGTTTCAATTTGTATGTTTTAATATCCAATAGGACGAGCCAATCAAAAAAATATCCAATAGGATACATCTTAGAAAATACAGGAAACTTTTCTGTGAAATTAGCAAAAATTGTCAATTCTAGGGAAGAAGATGTTAACTTCACACATGGTACAACTGACTACCCAATCTCAAGCTCCATCCTACAAACAATGCTCCACAAATTGGCCATCAAAACCTATTTTCTTATATGGACAATGAGTTAAGACACTTGTGAAATTATCACTTTTACCAATACACACACAGAAATTATCACCAACTTACTTAAATCAAGAAGCTTGTAAAACACCGCTAGGTTATACATTCGAGATATCCAGCAACAACCATAAAGAAGTTATATTTTAGCAAGAAAAACATGTATTGTAGCAAGAAATTTTTTTTTACTTGGTACACAAAATGCCCATTTAAGTTACTAGCATTTCCTCAAACATATGGTGTGCACAATAATAACTACCTCATGTTATATAACTGTAATTTGAAGTTCATTTGATCGTGTGGGTCAGTAGCCATGATGGTATATAACTGTAATTTAATCCTAATAAAGAGGAACTCTGAAATCTATGGAACACCCAATATAATGCTCATCAAATCATGGAAAACCCAACTTGTGAGAGAAGAGAGAGACACCCCGCTGTTGGGTTTCCGATTTTTGACCCAGTAAAATCGAATACATGCTTAGAAAATCATATAAAACCCAACTTACAACATACAATTTTTCACCAAATTTTTTTTGTCGATTTTGGCACTCCAACCTTCGGCATTCTACACCCATTACTAGACAAACTACTTTTTCGAAGACTTGTGGTAATGGGTTGAAACTTTGCTAAAGATTGGGGTTTTTCTAGTTTTCATCAAACATACTAGTATACCAGAGAAAGGGGAACAAAAAAAACACACAAACAGAGCACAAGAAAGATTCAATCGAATACAAGAAAAATGCAGGGATTAGGAGAATCAATCAAACCATACCTTTCAATAGTTTTGGGGCGGCAATTTTGGGTCTTGATTTATCACATGCAGCAGCAATCAGGAAAAGAGAAGGATGCCGATCGAAAAATCCGTGAAGAGAGATGGAGGGCTGAGAGCAAGTAGTCGTCCGTATGAGAGAGAGTGGGAGTTAGGGCTGAGAGATGGTGGGTTTTGACTCTTGAGTTGTGTTTTGAGTGAAATTTTAACGAAAATTTTGAGAGGGGTAATATGGGAACTTTTCCGGGCTATATGAAGCAAAAATATAAATTTGCCACGTCAGCAGGGTTGTTTTTAGTAAAAGGGCTGTATGAAGTAAAAAATGGGCTCCGAATAGAACCACCCTTCTAACAATCCTCCAAATAAATGCTAGCTTGACAAATCTTATAAGAGAGAAATTAGAAAAAACTTTCAGCCTATAATAGGTTCAAAATTTATATAACATAATTTAATATTAAAATATCACAAAAATCCAACACTTTGTTTTTCATATTCTGGGTACTGCTTGCTAGAGTTTTTTTATTTTTTATTTTTTATTTTTACTCCAACCTTTGGCTTAGAGGTCGTATTAGATAGAGAGAATTTTGCTTTTATCCCCTAAACTATGCACATTTTTTCTATGTCGTCCCTAAACTAAAGATTTCTCCCATGTCGTCCTTAAACTATCTAATTTTTTCCCATGTGGTCCAATTGATAACCTGCCGTTAGTTTTTGGACGGAAATTGCACCATGTGTTGTGCACGTGTGATAATTGCCCAAATAAGAGGGGTAAAATAGTCTCCCCACATCTCAGAAGTTCCCAGAACGAATGTAAACAGTCTCACTCTCTATCAGTCTCTCTCTCTCTCTCTCTCTCTCTCTCTCTCTACGCGATTCTACACGATGAACATCAATCTCTGTCTCTCTCTGTCTCTCTCTCTCCTTCATTAGACTTAGGGTTTCGATCACCAACAAACCAGAAGAAGATTTTGGGGATTTAAAGGGTTCCAATCAACGCCGATTAAAAAAAAAAGGGTTTCGATCGACGGGATGGCTGAGCTAAGGCAGGGGGATGATCAAATCCCTAATTGTAAGTAAAGAATCTATGTTTATTTTGATTTTTTTAGGGTTTATTTTCGTTTACGTGTGGGTATTCTTTGTCATGCATGTGTGGGTATTGTTTATATGATCTATTTCCAGATTTTCGCTTTTTTTTTTTTAATGAAAAGTGGTCCTTTTTATGTAATGTAAATATTCTCCGTAGTGGGTTTGATGTGGTCCTCCATTTGAATCATAAAAAACTTGATACAACACCTTAAAAAAAGTCGAAATAAACATGTTAGAAGGGATTTTGTTTTGACCTTAAATATTCTCCGTAGTGGATTTTGTTTTGACCATGAAACAAAATGTTGTCCTTTTACATTCGTACTTGTTCATTACAGTAATCTGTTGAGCTATTTCCAATTTTTACTAACTTGCTCTTGTTTGCTTTGTTTGTTGTTGTACTGTAGATGTGAACCCTAACTTGTTCTCAATTAAGGTCCACTATGGGGGTATTTTTCTGATTGAATCTGGTAGGAAGTCGTATGTGGGTGGACAAGTAAAGTACAGTGACTATGAGGATAGGACTAAGTTCTCATTAATTGAGTTGGATGAAATAGGGAAAAAACTAGGATTTAATGATGCAGTAGAATTTTAATGACAAGTAAAGCATTTTGAATATGTTTTTTGAATATCAAGTAGATAGTAACTTATGTAATTATGCTTGGTATTTTTTTTTTTCTTGGCAGCAATGCAACCTAGAATTGAGCTGCACTTTGACACTTTGGTTGTCTAAAATCTGATGGTATTCTGTTTTGCGTGGTATTCTTTTCTTTTTTTTTACTGGGTGTGTTGCAGATTTTGGAGGAAAAATGATTGGAGAGGGTGCTCTGTTTTTGGAGAAAAAATCTGATGCACTGTGTGTGTGCCATGGTTGAACCGAGAGAGAGAGAGAGAGAGAGAGAGAGAGAGGGGGGGAGGGTGCTCTGTTTTTTTTTTTCACCCTTATACACTGGTGTGTTGCAGATTTTGGAGGAATAATAAGTGGGGTTGGCGCCAATTGTTATGGGAGGTGGGATGACCTTTTTAACCCTCCCATTAGAGTGATAATCACATGTGCACAGCACATGGTGCAATTTCCGTCCAAAAATTAACAGCAAGCTATCAATTGGACCACATGGGAAAAAATTAGATAGTTTAAGGACGACATGGGAGGAATCTTTAGTTTAGGGACGACATAGAAAAAATGTGCATAGTTTAGGGGATAAAAGCAAAATTCTCTCTATTAGATAATTTGAGGACAGAATTGACTTTTTCTTTTTCTAGGTCGTGGTGCACGAGCTACTTGACAATGAAGGGCACTAGGATATGCACAAATCAATATAATAATAAGTATCAAATTAGTCCTTTCTGTGGGCATTGACAAGGTTTCGAGGGACCTCATAGTCCAGCTGAGAAAAAATGAGCCTTGTTATATATACACCATTTGGTGCACACGGAAGGCACACTGTGTTGTATGGGATCCATTTTGGCATTTCATAGATTGAAGCCGCTCAATTTAAAAATCAGCTCAGTTGGATATAGGTAAGAGGTTGATCAATTCTTCGCTCAATTTCCTGAACTGAGCTGATTTTTTTTCCAGGAATCCTTCAAAAAAACATTTTAAACAAATTGAGCAGTTTCAATCATTTGCGTGGAACTTTGAGATGAGCTTCTGTAACGCAGTGTGCATTTTGGTGTACACGGAATGGTGTTATCCATAGTTTTATTGAGAAAAAATTGTAAAGCAGAATTTATAGGAAGTCCATGTTACTATTCGCTAGTGGTGTTAATACTAAATTAGAAATTTGGCGGGAAGCATTAGAGTATAAGGACTTTCGGATAAGTAGGAGTAAAACTGAGTATATGGTCTACAAGTTTAGTAATACCAGAAGTGCGTATGAGGAAAGAGTGATGATCCAAGATCAGGAGATACCAAAGAGGGACCATTTTAGGTATTTAGGCTCTATTATTAGTCAAGATGGAGTGATTGCAGATGATGTGACTCATAGGATCCAAGTGGGGTGGCTCAAGTGGAGAAGCGCTACTGGTGTACTGTGTGACAAGAGGGTACCCACAAAATTGAAAGAAATTTTTTATAGAACTACCATAAGACCAACGATGCTTTACGGGACAGAATGCTGACCTATTAAGAAGCAGCAGGTGAACAAGATAAGTGTAGCGGAAATGAGAATGTTGAGGTGGATGTGTGGTAAGACTAGACGAGATAGGATTAGAAATGAAACAGTTCGCGAGATGGTAGGTGTAGTACCAATAGAGGAGAAGTTAAGGGAAAATAGGCTAAGGTGGTTTGAACATGTCTATCGTAGACCAGCGGATGCAGTAGTTAAGAGAGTGGATATAATAGCTTTGGGTAGAAACACACAAGAGAGGGGAAGACCCAAATTGACTTTAGATGCGGTAGTATGCAAAAATTTGAGTATACTAGGTTTAAGCGATGAAACAACACTTGACAGAGCTCAATGGAGAAAAAGGATTCATGTAGCCGACTCCAATTGATTGGGACATAAGACTTGGTTTGGTTTGGTTTGGTTTGGTTTCATGGTTTATTAATTTGTCTCAATGAGACAAATCTAAAAAGTATAAAATTATAGTCATAACTAAATATTTTTTGAATAAAGCAAAAAATAAATTAGTTTATTGGATTAATTTTGGCTTTATTAAAAAAAATTAGTCTAGAACATAATTGTATACTTTTTAGATTCGTCTTATTGAGACAAATCAATAAATCACGAAAACTTGATGCAAAACTAATAAGTAACAAATGTAAAAATGGTTCAAATAAAGACAAAACAAAAAACCCAAAAAACTCATTTAAAGAGGTCGTATTAGATAATTTGATGACGGAATTGACTTTTACTTTTTCAAGGTCGCGGCGCACGAGCTACTTGCACGATGAATGGTGGAAATAAAAACCTCATTAGTGGCACTAGGACATGCACAAACCAGTATAATAGTCGTTTCTGTGGGTGTCTTGACAAGGTTTAGAGAGACCTCAATGTTTTTTTTTTGGGTTGCGGGTGGGAAGGCATAGTTCAGCTGAGAAAAAATGAGCCTTGTTATTATACGTCATTTGATGCACATCAAAGGCACACTGTGTTGTGTGGGATCCATTTCGGCATTTCACAAATCGAAGCCGCTCAATCTATTCAAAATATGTTTTTAAGAATTCTTTTCAAAAATCAGCTGAGTTGGATATAGGTAAGAGCTTGATCAATTCTTCGCTCAATTTCCTGAATTGAGCTGATTTTTTTTTCTTCAGAAATCCTTCAAAAAAACATTTTAAATAAATTGATCAGTTTAAATCATTTGCGTGATACTTTGAGATGAGCTTCTGTAACGCAGTGTGCATTTTGGCGTACACGGAATGATGTATCCATAGTTTTATTGAGAAAAAATTGTAAAGCAGAATTTATAGGAAGTCCATATTACTATTCGCTCAGTGCTTATGTCAGGCTTAAATGGTGGTCGATCAAGGCAAACATGTAGTGAATAGGAGAGATCTTATCTCTCTAGAAGAGAGTCTCAACTCATGTCCACAAAAAGGGATTAGAAGATAGAATAAAAGAAAGGAGTGGAAGCGAGAAGGAAAAAGGAGGAGAGATAAATGGGGAGCGGGGTGGCGGATGGGGGAAGGAGGGGAACCTTAAAAGAGGGAAAAGTGCTTTTTGCATTTTCTCCCTTGCGATATTTTATGCTCTGAGGGACTAATTATTTGACGATATATTTTCACAATCATCACAGGATTCAATCTTAGATCTAATCATGTTATTCACTCTTATGCCTAATCAGGTTATGCAAAAATGAATCGCTAATATGAGTACTGCTCAAATTTGTTCCTTTGAATGTAATGGAAAAAAAAAAAAATGCACATGAAAATTTTCACTTTCTTGGAAAACAAATCAAACATAGTGGAAAAAAATCATGGTTTTGCATCTGTGTAATGACTCAATTGAGAATGGATTTGTGCAAGGACTCATAAGTAGATTAGGGACATGAAAAACGAACAATAGAATTCTACCCGGTCAACAACAATGGCGTTAGTGGTGAGCTCCAACGGTGGCACTTGGTGAAGTTTTTCCCAAATCAAAACAAAGACAAACAAATTAGAAGATGGACATTGTATTTTTTAAAGATAGAAAATATGTTGAGAGTTTAGACGAAGAGTTTCATTCGTATTGGGCTTTGATGGTAAGAGATTTATCTTACTTGTGGCCATCTAAGGCAGTAGAAGGGTGGCTGTGCGGGTGGTAGCGATAGGGCTTTGCAGAAATGATGGATTGGGAGGAGAGGTGGTGAAGCAAGTGGCTATGGTTGTGGAGAGTAGGAAGAAAGATTCGCGTGAGGTTATGTAAATTTAGGCAGAAATTGTAACGGTCCCCTTGGGGGTTATATGATAAGTTCAAATGTGAGGGGATGATTCGCACAAGCCCCAAACCATAAGGGGCCTAAATGGATTTTTCCTTTTAAAAAATAAATAATTCTAATCATTGAAATTGGTCAAACAATGAAGACTATTGCCGATTAAAAAAATACTACGTAAAACATTAAATAAAGAAAACAAAGAAGCCAGCAAACACCCTTCAATCTTTTTTGTGTTCTCAACGCTCAATGATTGTCTAGGCCAATTTATATATATCTCTACTAATTTTTTTTCCAATTAGGATATTCAGGAGGGATTAAGGCGTTTTGTAGAGCACTCTCTCCCTACAATGCTATATGGCGCCATCAGGAACCCGTGTTTTTAACGGTCTAAATTATCTTACAGTTAAAATAAATATCTCACATGTAAGATAACAATATATATGAAATTTGGACCATTAAAAAAACATCGAACGATTCAAATGGCACACGATAGCGCTATAAGACACTCTCGCTTTATAGAACGCGCTACAAGGCACTCTTGCTTTATAGAACGCGGATGCGGCGGATCCATTCATTATAGATCTCTCTCATGTGATTTGACTGAAGAGGAATCTCACGATTCTCTCTCCTTTCTCGTTTCAAAAATGATTGTGACACAAATTTTGTGCCACAAACAACCACAACCCCACTCACATGGGGTGTGGATTCCACATGGACCCCACGTGCGGGTCCCACATCCCATGTGAGTGGGGTTGTGGTTGGTTGTGGCACAAAGTTTGTGTCACTATCATTATTCCTCTCGTTTCTACTGATCTGTTTCACACGAATGCCCAACTGTCATTCATCCATCTCCATCTTTTTTTTACGAGTTATTATCCCGACCCCGTCATCTTCGAAAGCGACTGCACTGGTCAATGAATCTCTTCACAAGCTGTCAAAGTCCCGATTTGCCGAACAAAACCGGAACCTTTCGATGGCCAAACCCAAATGCAAGTACCAAAAACGAAAAACTTTCAACCAAATTAACCTATTCAATTTCGAGTGTGAACAGGCTTTACGTCTTTTTGGTCTTCTTCCCGTAAATTTCAGGTCATCAAGTCTCATTTTTTGCCTGTCCTTTTCTACAAGCTTTCTTCCCCATATCCTTAAACAAATTTTCCCCTTTTTCCTCATATGGGTTTACGCCCCTTTTTCCCTATTTTCATATTTGCGATTCCCTTCTCTCTTTGAATGGATATTCGGGTTTCCTTTTCTTTCTAGTGTTCGTGTTCATTTTGTTAGCTCAATTCTCGTGATGGGTTTTGTTTCTTCCATCTCTCCTTGATTTTGTTCACACTTTTAACTTCTGATTTTCACACACCCACTTTGTTCTCTTCATTTTCCCATTTGGGTCTCTCTCTTTTCCCCTTTTGGCTCTCTGTTTTCTTTTCTATCGGATTCCGATCCAATCCGGTCCTTTGACAGGCCTGCGTTTTCGTTTCCAATTACGTCTCTCTCTCTCTCTCTCTCTCTCTTCACATATATATGAATCGCTGAAACTATTTATCTGGTTGAGCCTTTTGGAAAAAAAAAAAAAAAGTACAGGTGAAGGAAGAAGAACCATATAGATTGAAGAATGAAGTGTTTCTTCCCCTTTTGGGATAAATCGAAATCGAGGAAAGGGAAATCCTCGCCGGAGTTGCAAACCCAGAAGAATGAATCGGATAATTTAGCATCACATCGGGTGATAAAGTCAACAGGATCAGTGTCATCGCCGCGCAGCATACCGGAATTGTACAAAGAAAAGCAGCACAATTTGAGAGCTTTTTCTTTTACAGAGCTCAGAACTGCGACTAATAATTTCAATAAGTTGCTGAGGATTGGAGAAGGTGGATTTGGGAGTGTGTATAAGGGTTCAATTAGGCCGCCAAATGGGGAGGGTGAACCTACCATTGTTGCCATTAAAAAGCTCAATAAACATGGCTTGCAGGTACTGCTTTTGTATCCAGTTACTAATTTTCTTCAGATTTCTAGCAAAAAATTCATTTTTGTATTTTCGTTTTTCCCTTTTTTGCTGTTTAATTGGATAAAATATCATGTTTTACTTGCTGAACTTATCTTTTTTAATCTCGGGTTAGGACGGGAACTTTGTTTAATGCTAACTCCGTCCCAAAAGGATTGTCCGTTTTGTTTGTAAACGAGAACTTAAAAATAATGCACTTTCGGCAAAAGAATTCAGAATTGTTTCCACAAGTTACTAGATATAATTTAGTTCTTCTAATTTATGAGGGAAAAAAAGTTTAAATTTTCGTGACAAAAATGATTTCTTTCTAAGTTCTCACGGACTGGACACTCTTTTTTGAACGGAGAAGGAGGGAGGAAGCATTTAGGCTATGTCTGGATCAAGCAATTTTGGAGGAAAAGGAAAAGCTAAGGAAAAAGATAAGAGTGTAATGGTCTGGGAAAATATCTTTCTAAGTTTTAGGGGTTTGTAACTTTGCTTTTTAAGGTTTCAAGTTCAAAATATCTCCGGTGCTATCAATTTCTTTCATTTCCAGGATTAGTCAAGATACGCGTAAGCTGGTCCGGACACGTGAGTTATAAAGAAAATATATGTCATTTGATTTTCCTTTCATTTCCTTTCCCTTTGTACATCCTTCTCCACCAATTACTGATATGCATTCAGCCATAACTGTCGAGCTAGCAAAAGAAGTTGATCTCTTGAAGCATGTTTAAGGGGTTGATTACTTTATGTGGTTATGTGGTATTTAGTGTTTGGGATCTGACATTCTGATTGGCTACATGATTTTTATTGATAAAAGCTTAGGAGTACTGGATTAAAATGGCATATTAAGTAATGGAATGTGGTCGTTGACAGCATATTTTGGGTTACAATGAAGAACTAATAACTTAGAGCAAAGTTAAGGTACCTGTCATTTGAAAATTATTGGGATGAATCTGGACCTGCTAAAGTAATGCACAAAAATGGCTTAAAACTTAAACAACAGTAAATCACGGATGGTGCCTTCATATTGTATACATATATAATCACTTAGCGGAGGTATTACATACAGAACGCGCCTCCCCACAGTCCTTTCCGCACATGTGTATGAAGGTAGGAGGGCTTTCCTCGTCTTTCCATGTGGCATTACTTTCGTTTTCGTTGTCATCATGTCTTACATAATCTGGTTTTTATGTTGTTTTCTTTGTGCTCTGTGATGACTATAAAAGAATAAACTTCGGAGCTAGAAGATTAAAAAAGGTTCTTGAGTCTTTCATGTCATTTCAATATGTTTTAGTATTACTTTATGCCGTACTGTGGGAATTGTTTTTCAGATCTGGCATTCTTTCCATGATTTATCTCAAGGGATTTTTTATTTGATTGGCAATTTATTTATTTTAAGGTCGCGGGCATATTAAGTGACACGGGTTGGTTGCTGACAGCTGATTTTGGCTTGTAATGTATATCATCGTAAAACGGGGTTAAGATACGCTCTGCATTCAAAAATTATTTGGAATGAATCAAGAACCACTAAAATAATGGATTAGGATGGATTTGAATTTCCAGTACAGTAGCTACATAGATGTATGTTCCTATGGTGCAAAAAATATTTAATTCTGGGAAACACCAAGAGCCCATGTGTATGAAGGTAGGTGGGCTATCTCTTTTTGCATGTGACATTACGGTCATTTTCAAAGTCGTCATACATATCATACATTGGATTGTTCCACAAAACTGATTTAAACTCAAAACTAATTTATTGCGTTCTACGAGACAGGTCACTCTCTTGCAACCTATTAACCCAATTTCACTCAATAAGCCAGTTCCATTGACTTATTTAGTTTAAGCCATTTTGTGGAATCTCATTATGTTTGGTTTATCTGTTGTTTTCTTAATAATCGTAGTAGTTTTCATTTTGTTCTGTGATGATTCTGAATGATATGTTCATATGATTTCTGTTTCATGTTTGCCTGTCACCTATGACAAAACGGAATGACCAATGGATTATGCATTTGTAAATCCCCTCCGTCTCAAAATTTCCGACATTTTAAGGTGGCACCATCATTACTATTCAACACATTCGCATTTCCAATCCTACTACATTTTTAAATGCAATGATTACTTTTTTGGACTGAAATGCATTTTTTTCCCACCACTTTCGTGATTGGATTTGAATATAGGGATGAAGGGGAAAAAAAAAAAATGGATCAAGTATTTATCCTTACGAGTCAAAATGGAAGGATTACTTACAGGACATATCGGAGAGAAATAATGAATCAAAATTTTGGGCGGCAGGGAGTATGTGTTTCTCATGCACTATAATCAAGTTGATCCAAATTCCCTATCAAAGGAAATTTGAGTACCAATTAGCTGGTTTACATAGCAATGGAAAATAAATAGTTCCTTGTTCGTCGCAGACTCGTTGGTTACATAAGTTTACAGTTGCACTGCACTTTAGTTTTGAGACTTTTTGCAAGGTTCGAAATCTCTTAGGTACCTCACTTCACCTCACAACCGCCAAATGATATCAAGAGAAGAAGCCGCTGTCTATTTTGTTTATTTGGGAGTTATGTCAACTTTGGATAACTGTTTCTTGTACTTATTTTTCTGCTATAGGGTCATAAGCAATGGCTTGCTGAAGTTCAATTCCTCGGTGTTGTCGATCACCCTAACCTTGTGAAACTCTTGGGATACTGTTCTGTTGATGGGGAGAGAGGGATACAACGTCTATTAGTTTACGAATACATGCCCAATAAGAGCTTAGAAGAGCATCTTTTCAACAGAGCTTCTCCAACCCTACCATGGAAAACAAGATTAGAAATTATCCTTGGTGCAGCTCAAGGATTGGCTTATCTGCATGAGGGATTGGAAATTCAGGTTCAATTTATGTTTACTAGCAGACATATTAATCGCGTGTTACAACTTCTTTGAGTGTTTTACGTTCAAATGATCTAGGTTTTTTAATCATGCTAACTAGCCAGCATTGGAGATTTGAAAGCATGTTATACCCTCTAATCCAGTTTAAAAGAATTGTGTTGCCCATATTAGCTTTAAGGTTCATGCTAAATAGTTGAACTATTTCTTCTTGTGTTTTTTTTTTTTGAATAGGTGATATATCGAGACTTCAAATCTTCAAATGTGCTTTTGGACGAAAACTTCAAGCCAAAGCTTTCTGACTTTGGACTCGCCAGGGAAGGCCCAATTGGTGACCATACTCATGTATCCACCGCGGTAAGTTTATAAGAGAGACCGTAGAATAGATATTGTAGATTACATAACTGGTGAACTCTATGATTCCATAGATATTGTGACGTGCAATATGCTAATGAACTAGCTAATATTTTGAGGGAAACAAGCAAGGGTATTTTGAAATTTCTCTTTTCCTATTCTCTCTCTGTCGCTCTCTCTTATTTTTTAAGTTGGAAGATATATCCTTGCACAATAAGACGAATTCCATGTCTTTTTATTGTTGCATTCGATTTTCACTAGGTATTAAACAGTTGGTCTTGTTTGGCTCTTTTTATCCCCCTATTCTTTCAATGTTCGTTATTGAGAAGAGGCGCACCGCTCGCATGATTCCATGTGCTGTCAGTAGTATTGTAGTCAGAGTCGGACACTGAATCCATCATGGGATGAATTACATTCCTTGAGTGTGTCCCAGCAAGAATGAATGTAGAATTGCAAAACTGATTCTGCGGTTAATAAGCCACACAATTAGGGGTTGTTCTAGAAATTGACTTAAGTAAGGAACTGGTTTCGGTCAATTTTTTGGGTTGATGTATTGTGAGATAATGACCAGTCTCGTAAAGAGCAATAAGTCAGTTTTGTGGAACATGCTCTAAAAAATTGATTGTAGGTCCTGCCACGATCGGATGGAGTGTTGCTAATGCTGATTCTGTGGTCACATGCTTCTTGTTATGGTATTAAGTTTCCCCTACTCTTGGTATCAGGTGATTGGGACTTATGGATACGCGGCCCCAGAATACGTTGACACTGGCCACCTCACAAGCAAGAGCGATATATACAGTTTTGGCGTAGTGCTCTATGAGATGCTAACTGGGAGACGAACATTGGAACGACACCTGCGTCCAGTAGAGCAAAAGCTTGTAGAATGGGTGAAGCTGTACCCAGCTGACAGTAAAGGGTTTACCATGATCATTGATCGGCGGCTGAAAGATTACTCTCTCAGTGCAGCTAGAAAGGTTGCCGCGTTGGCAGATGAGTGTCTGAAGAAGAACGCAAAGGATCGGCCGGCAATGAGCCAGGTGGTGGAGATCTTGAAGCAAGTGATAGAGGAGTCGGAGGGGGGAAGTAGTTCTTCTGAGAAGAGGAATTTTGAGTCATCTACTTCTTACTCGGTTCCTTCAAAGAAGCAAATGCTACCTCAGCCTACTAGAGATACTTCATTAAGGGTTAGTCATTGAAGTTTTTTTATCACCTTAAGACCGTTTTGTCCCCTATCTGGGAAAAAAACGCTGTGTTTGGATCTTGGATTTGTTTATGGATCTGTGAATGAGAAAAGGGAAGGAAAAGATATCAAGCTTTTTTGGTATTCTCCCTCTGCTTTTCTTTCACGCAAATCCAAGATTCGAAACATCCTGAAGGAAGAACCATTTTTTTTGGATGCCTGACTTTTTTTTAAAAATTATTTTTGACAGGTGTAATTGTTTTGAACACAAAAAATGCGTGCGTATATATATTTCGGCAAAGGTAAGCTATCAGGGGCCTTGGATTTCTCGACTACCGAGGTTCGAGTCTCCAATCACGACTCACGAGTTTTTTTTTTCTTCCTTTTCATCGGTAGAAAGTAAATAATAGTGCAGCATGGAAAGGAAACGAACCAAATCCGAAGGCATAGAATGGTAGGAGACTTCTTATGATTCTGTAGTAAATTATAGAACTGAAACTTTTTTGTTCTTGTGAAGTGTTTTTCTCTCATTGCTTTCTTAGTTGCTAATTTGACATCCCATTCATTACGCCTTTCGTTGCTTGGAACTACTTGGCAATGCATTTTAATAGAGGCCTGGAAATGGAGAAGAATTTGGATGCGTGTAGGGTACCACGTGACGGTACTCGGCATGCATCCCGACCGTCGAAAATATTTTGGACGGTCCAGATTTTAAATAAACTCTTCCACCTTGAAAGAGTGTATTTAAAATTCGCCCCTTGATTACTAAGATGGATGGTTATGATGTTACATTACGGGTACTAAGTCAGATACTAGTATACAACGTCGTACCCTACACGCATCCAAATTCTTCTCCCGGAAGTGGAGAAGCGGAAAGAGTGATGTCATTGGATTTCCAGTACTGTTTTTTCAAACGTTTTACAGACTTTTGTGCTCCGCTAAGTTCATGAGTCTTGCAGTAACCTGAATATCCCTGGACAAAGTTCACTATTACTAGTAGTTCGCTAAGTTCAGATTAGAGACTTATGTGCTCGATAATGTGAGCAAGTTCACTAGTAGTACTTCAACGGTAGCCGTAGTGCACTACAAGAAAAAGTCGATTTACCAGCGTTTCAAAACGGTAAACCTATGCGCACAGAAGGTTTTTTGCACAGAGATAATGTACAACGGCTTTTGGGGCCCACTTTTGGGTCCTACACAAATAATTTGAACCGTTATGAATGAAAACTTGGAGTTTTGGATCGACCAGTCATATATATCCAATTGAGCTGATTTTTTGCAAGGCCCTAGGAAAAATTATTTTGAAATTATTTAACGGTTCGAATTATTCGTGTGGAACCCAAAAGCGGGCCTCAAAGCCGTTGTACGTTTTCTATGAAAATCCTTCTATACCCCTAGTGGCTACTGGCTAGTGCCCTCCGTTTCAAAACATGGCATTTTACAATTCGTCATAAAACCAGGTGCTCCTTAAAAGCCGGATAAGTTTATTCTCCAAAACACGCGGCTTAATACACTCCGTTAGCTTCCAAAGGGACCACGCGTCTAAGCAAATAAAGAGGTACAGGTACAGCTATCATATCTATCATCTCTCTTTCTTTTTTTTTTTTGGTACTTCGGAAGTTAAAATAGAAACTAAGAAAAGGAGTCAGGCCGCATCAAACGTGCAGAGAGTCTGTTACAAGACCAAATAGAGAAAGTGCTAAGCATAAGATAGAAGATAACAGGCATAAATTAATCAAGAACATGACGGAGATTGAGCTTCTCCCGTATCAGAAATTCGCGAACCGCCAGAGGTGGATTGGGGGTCACAACAAGCTCTTCTTCTTGACTTGCTCCCAGGTGAGCAAGACAGTCAGCACATTTGTTTGCTCCACGATATATGTGAGATAGGCTACTGTTGGTTCGGTTGAGAAGATATTTCCCGTCATTCAAGATATTGCTCTGGGGATGATTGACCGTAGTTCCTTCATTGAACAGGATTACCGCTGTTTCAGAATCTGATTCTATTTGGACATTAGTTAAACCTTTCTCCAAGATGATAGTAAGGCCCCTGTATATGCTCCATATCTCGGCTTCCAGGCTTGAGGCAGCAAGAGTCTTCCCGTAGTAGCCCAATTGCCAATCTCCATGTGCATCCCGGAATAATCCCCCAAAACCTGCACTTCGATTGCTATCGTACCAACTGCCGTCAGTGTTGAGTTTTAGCCCTCCTGAAATGGGAGGACACCAAAGTGTTAGTCGGTTAATAGCTGGGCCAAGTATGAGGGGTGATTTAAAAGCTTCCACGATTTCAAGCGCATAAGTGATTAGGAGTTTAGAGCTTATATCCGGAGCCGAATCAATGTTGTCAAAACTTTTTTTGTTTCGGTCTTTCCAGATTTGCCAAAGAGTGGTACAAAAAAGAGTATTCCAGGGAATTTTGTCCCCAACTTGTAAAGTCTTTTTCTTTTTTAGATTGCGCGAAATCCAATCACTAGTGGAGCTTCCAGCACCACCTCTCATGTTTTGACCCGAAGGAATTTTGTCCCAGAGGGCAGCAGCCTTGGGACAATCTTTGAACAAATGCTGCAAACTCTCGGGTGAATTATTGCACCGTGGACAGAGATCCGAGGTGCTAATTCCTCTCGACGCACGAAGGAGGTTAGTTGGAAGTTTATTGTGAAAAATAAGCCACAAGAAAGTTTTGAGTTTTTGAGGTAAATGCATTTTCCAAAACCACTTCCACCCCTTCGTGTCGTTTGCTTCATTGTTCAGAAAATCATAAGCAAAGGAAGCCGAGCAGTTTCCATTCGGGGAGTTCACCCATGAGGGGTGATCATCAGCTTGAGTAAAGACAGGAAGGATAATACTGTGAATCTCATTGCAAGTAGCCACATCCACAAGATGCTCAATAGGACTTAGATTCCAAGAATTGTTCTCAATAATGTCAGCCACCTTTAGCATACCCCGAGTGTGAATTCCTGGGTATCTATCCACAAGGGGGCCAGAGCCAAGCCACCAATCGGTCCACAAATTCACAGATTTTCCGTTTCCGATGGTCCATCTGATTCCTTTTTTAAGGACATCTCTAATATGCATAATACTTCGCCACGTGTGGGAAGCGGATCTATTGCAAGGCCAGGATTGTATAGTGTGATTATTCAAGTATTTATCCCTAAGGATGTTCGCCCAAAGACTATCATCACTATTGGAAAGTTTCCATCCTAGTTTGGTGAGAAGGGCTAGATTTTGGGTTTTGGCTTTCCTCAACCCTAAACCCCCTTTGTCCTTGCTTTTGCAAACGGTGTGCCAGTTAACTAGGTGAATTTTCCTCTTGTCCGGTGTATCACCCCAAAGGAATTCTCTGTTCATGCGGTCAAGATTCTCACAAACGCTAGAGGGTAGCTGCATGGTTTGCATGGTATAGCTCAGGATCGTAGAAGAGGAGGCTTGGATAAGGGTGGCTCTACCTGCGATCATGAGGGTATTAGCTTTCCATCCAGCGAGGCGATTCTGAACTTTTTCAATAATGTGCTTAAAGTGCTCTTTTCTAGTTCTACCATGTAGAATGGGTACCCCAAGATACTTGCCAAGATCATTAGTAAGATCAATCCCACAGATATTACTCAACCTACGGGCTTTGGTCCGAGAAACATTAGGGGAAACATAAAGTTTAGATTTAGCTAAGTTAACCGTTTGCCCCGACATGTCACAGAATTCTTTAAGGACAAGCATAATATCTCTACAGTTAGAGTGATTAGCTTGTCCAAAGAGAAGGAGATCATCCGCAAAGAAAAGGTGAGTAAGAGCCACCGAGTCTCTAGAGACTTTAAGGCCTTTCCAATTGCCCGTGTCACATTTGTTCTCAATAAGGATAGAAAGGCGTTCCATGCATAACACAAAGAGATATGGGGATAGAGGATCTCCTTGGCGGAGGCCTCTTCCCGGAGCAAACTCCTCAAGAGCTTCTCCATTCCAAAGAATGGATGTGTTAACGCTAGAAACACAATTCATTATAAGCGCAGTCCAAGCTGGATTAAAATTGAAAAAAACCAAGGTATCAAGAAGAAAATTCCAAGAAACTTTGTCATAGGCTTTTTCTAAATCAATTTTAAGAATGAGACCTCCTCTTTTCCCTTTTTTTGAACGAAGAGTGTGGACAATTTCTTGAGTAACAATGATATTGTCATTAGTAGATCTGCCCGGTATGAAACTACTCTGGAAAGGCCCAATAATTTTAGTGAGCAAAGGTTCCATCGATCGAAATGGTCCCTATCTCTCCTTCCTTTACACGGAAAACTTCTCTCTCTCGCTCGTTTGGAACTTCTCAACCTCTAATCTCCTTTAGCGGCATTTTTCGAGGTTTAGCGGCATTTTTTTTAAAACGCTGGGAAAAGCTTATTTCTTGTAGTGGTGCCGTTATTTTTTTTTGTTTTTTGGTAACTTAAGTTTCTATTAAAGCATCCAATTACAGTAGCCGAGGCGCATATTTCAGAAAAAACCAGAACCTAACACCAAGAAATAGTAGAGCAACTAAACAAAGAACAAGCACTAGCTAATGTCAGCCCTATCTAGCACTGGCAGAACTAGTTATTGACTATGTTCGTGATATCTAAAATGATTTTCTTTTTGACTTTTTGTGAAGAAAAGTGTGAAAAATTTATCGTGTTAGGCCAACTTACATCATCTTCCACACCACTATATGTAAGAGATCCCACCGCACCTATGTCGGAACTGAAATTAAGATCCCAGCACGTGTGTGTGGTGTTAGGAGTATGTTTAGCCCCAATGAGAGGCTATGGGAACTTGAACCTGGGCCTTGTCCTACCAAGTTCAAGTTTCCAACCACTGAACCAACTCCTCATTGGTCATTATCTTGTTTAGCTGCACTAGTTTATTGATCTCATCTCTAAATAAAATTTAATTGAAATTAGATGTAAAGGATGTTACAACCAAATCACTTTAGACTTGATTTGGCCTGTCCTTTTGATTGAAATTTTTGTTTTCGTTAAAAAAATTGCTTTTGGTAGTTTTGTGCAATTTTTTTGAGTTATTTAATCATTTCATCGATGGGAATAGAAAAAGTACAAAAATATGAACCAAACTTGAAAGAAGTTTAGAAAATACAAAAATAATGTGCAAAAAATTGTATGTTTTGAACTAGTTTTATCATTCATGAACTCACATGGAGTCAACGATGTGCTGGTCGGTGTTCCTCTTGACACCAGAAACCGAGAACTAACAAATTAGCAGGGGACAGGGGTTAGATAATCAACAAGAACAGAAATCGACCAAGAACAGGGGCTATATTTCATGATTTCGGTAACCTTTATGGATTAAAAGCACGAAGAACTCAAGAACAATGAAAATATACTTTTTGTGACTGTAATTCTACTATTTGCGATGTTGATTAGGCTTTTTGCGATGGTAATTAGGTTGGGTTTTTTTTTTATTTTAACGATTGTAAATCTACTATTGGCGACTGTAACTAGGCTTTTTGCGACATTAATTAGAGTTTTGTGACGGTAAGTATACTTTTCGCGATTGTAATTCTACTATTTGCGACATTAATCCTTTCCCCTCCCGCCCGGAAGCTAGAGTTGGTCTCAAACTCTTTCATTTAAATGAGTGCCTTCACTATGAGGCTGCTGCACCCGCAGATAGATAGGAGTAAATAGAAGTTGAACAAAAAACCTGAGATAAGAATCTATTGACGAACTTCAAAAGAATACCGCCCCCTCGGGACTACCGGTAGCTTCGGTTGTTGAATCTAATCTCTCTCTTGGCTATGAAGGTTTTGAGTACTCTCTTAGTGTTTTTCTCATGAAATTGCTAGACTATGGGCATAACTCAGAGTTATGTAGGCAGTGTGTGTGTGGTTGAAGGCTAGGGTTGTGTACGTGATGTACAGAATGTGAGAGGGTGAAAAATATGATCAAAACATTTGGGGAGAGACCCTATTTATAGAGTTTTAGGGAAGTATTTGAGATAATTAATAAGAATTAAATTAAATCCGTAAATAAGTATTAAATCAACTCAATGTATATCCTAAAGAGGTTTGGCAGTGCTGGACAAGTGTTATCGACCTGATGGAAAGAGTTTAGATCCTCCAAAACAACTCTGAAATAGATCTGTGTTCTAGAATGTTTGCTGAATAGAACAATCTGCCGACCACCACATGGAAGTGTTGGCCACAAAATACAAGTCAAGGAGTTTCAATTAGGCTGCAACCTAAAAATTGTACGATAGGTCAAACTTTGCGGGCTTGCCCCAGACACTCTTGAACTTTGATTTTTGCGTGGTTTGAACTAGTGTAAAGCTTGTCGGGTCTAATTTCTAACCCAAGTTGTTTGGACCCAAAATAATTTGCATATTAAATGATGTAACGATTTTACCTTCAATGGATCAAAACACAACTCATTTTGTGAAATTTTTTTGCATCTCCCTCATTTTAAATCGGATTGAGACATACATACGTACATACATATGTATGTATGTATGTATATAAAGAGGGTTTTGATACTAGAAGATGGTATAATCCAACCGTAAAAATAAAGAAATTTCATCCCTGAAAAGTGTGTTGAAAGCAGACAAAATTGAAGATCTTCAAAGCCACTATGGCAAAACATGTGCTAAGTGTCATTTGGCACTCACTCCCCTAATTCTATGGTGTTCTTCGGTTCATAAAGCTTCTCGTTCCTCATCAAAGCATGCGAAAACCATTTCATCATCAGGATTTGTCAAAGGCGGGGCTTAAACATTTACGAAGCCAAATTTGGGTGTATACAAATATATCAAATCGTAATTTCCTGTTCTTACTCTCATTAGGCATGAATAATTTATACTGTATGGTATTTATATAAACATTGATTGTCAAGGTTACGGAATATGCATGCTCTATTATGCAACAATTTGGGTTAAAGAAAATTATTGAGACCAAAAAATATTCATAGAAGAATATCACATGTGCTCAGCTGGGTTTTGTGTTTGTTCCTGACAGGCTTGAGTATGATACTGATATGTCATCTTTTCAGGTGTTATGGTTCAACTAATACGGTGATCCATATATTGTAAAGCAGAACTAGCCATAGTGTTCGGTTTTTGTCTATAAAAGGCTTATTTCAAGGGGTTAGGAGTTTGGAGATTTCATGCAATTGTTAGTAAAGACAGCAGATATAGGACACAGATCTTGGTACAGTAGGTGGTCAAATTTCTTTTTAGGTTACAAGTTTCAATTCTGGCAGCGCTAACACTTAGGGTGTACTGGCTCAGAAGTTTCTTTCAACATGTATGGATTTGATTTGTATTTCCATCGCCAATTCTCGTCTACAATTTCCATGGACAACTTGGGAAATGCGTATTGTGTTTTGTCACCCGTTTTTGAGCCACGGCCCTCTTCCGGAATGTGAATTGTTGAATATGGTGTTTGAACTACTAGGGAGACTAAAATTTTGATCATGTAATTTTACCATCATTCTCATTTGTTAACTAACCAGCAACCAGCCAAGACCCGTATTCTAACTAGCTAACCGGTAGCGTCGCTCCAACTTAGCTGATTAGATCTCCTAGCATAAGGGTCGCTCTGTTGTAAAATGCTGTTTCGTCGGGCGGTGGCTTATTTCTCACACCCCCTACTAGATCAAACAAATAGAGCGCCATTGAATGAATCAACCTCTCCCTCCCAAACAAGCTTGTGGTTCATTGGTGCATCACTAGGATATTGGACTTGTAGTTGATACCACGAGCCATGATTCCTGATCGAAGTCAACTGCATATTAAGGATTTTATATATAGTAGAACATTGAATTTTTTTGCTGTAATAATGTCAAAATACAAAAGTACTCCACAATTTTAATAATCTTGTGGTGAACGAGCTTTAGAGCTTAGCTTTATCGGATATACAGTATTTTTTTATCCTTTTTTCTTACGTTTTCACGAGCCTAGTTATATTACACGATTCGGTAGCAAACATGCTTATACATTGCTTCACACTAGAGCTGCCTCCTTTGTCTTCCCCAAATTTTTCTCCTTTATGAATCCAACGTAAAGGTCCGTTCTGCTTGTGTCGCACTCCGGAAGTCTTGTGATCCGACCACCTTCCGACATGCTCTTCGCGAATTGCACCAAGTGCCGCCAATTCTCCCCTTCGAACAACCTCTTATTCAATCTCAAGTACGTAAACGCACTCAATCCATTTCCAGAATCCGATTGACTTGTCTTCAGAACCTGTGCAAACGCACCCTCGTCGTACCTCTCCAATGCATTCTCTCCAGCAAGGTCTATTCTAGCAACCTTAGTTGCTATCTTTACTTGCCGAACGAGCCCTTCTGGTGAGCAGTTTGCATGCTCTGGTTGCTCTCCATCTCTCATTTCCATGCACGTGAAGTTCAGTACGACGCCATGTTTACCCATCATCCGCGCTATTGGCAGGTAACCATCTTGATGCCTAGTGTTGTAGTATCCGGCAGTCAATTCGGCCGCATGGGATCTACTTCTGTAGTGCCAATGAATCCCAGCTACTTTTCCGGATAGTTTAGCTCCAGTTCCTTGGAATATACCTTTCGCGGCTGCAAGGAGTCGGTTGCCGTGCTCTAGTAGCATTCCAGAGTACCACTTTAGGAAGAATTGTCCATACTCATTGGTCCAAGTTCCATCCCTCCGGAAGAAGTCAGTGTCTTCTGGGAATTGGTTGTACTGCCCAGAATCATGAGGCCCATTTGTTCCCCAGTCAGTTCTCCCCAACGTCTCTGCAGATGCTTGAAGTGAAGCCCTCATGTACTGTTTTAAAAGCAGATTTGTAAGAAACTCATTACAAGAAAATTATGTTTCATGGACTAGGATACAAGTGTCATGTGTGCCGGTGCGTATCTGGGTTTTGGACTAACTTCTGATTTGGAACGCGGACTCAGCAAAAAAATGTGCCATTGTTTACATGTGTTTTATCACTTTCGTTTGATAAAATGGTGTTTTATATACCATATAACAACAACAATAACATAATCCATCTAGTCCCCAATCATTGGAGGTATGGGCATAGATGATTGGAGACAAACCTAACCTTTGGCAATATGTACAAAAGGGCTGCTCTCAAAATACCACTGAGACAGTGGCCCCCTAAACCTCCAAGAACCGAGGATCTACAGGGACTTGCTGCAAACCATGCCCCCAAAATCAAAGCTGAAAGACATCATGGAGGGCAGGCCTAGAGATCCAAATCAAACACACAATAGGGTGTTTTATATACCATAGAGTGTCAAAAAGGGCACTGTAAGTATCCAACACGCAATAGGTTTCTTTCTGCATTTTATGATGCTATGATCAAAGATTTAGCTTGATGTTCCCATAGTTCCTTGTTTACTATATGTGGATGGCTAATCCTCTGATCAAGTTTCCTAAATTACGGGCATCAATTCTTACTTCATATAAGATTCATCAAATTGGTGGGATATTGTACTAAAGAATGCACTTTCGGAATTTACCTTGTCATAGCACTGAAATTCTCCAATCCCCGGAAACCTCCAAGTTCCATTGCTTTCTGGGTACGAGGGGTATCTGAGCTCTCCGCAGGGGCCCATCCCTACTTGAACTTCCTGTAAAAGAAAGAGAATTTTTGTTTCAGAACTGCTAAAACAAGAAAGAAACCTATTAGGCCGGTCAATTCATAGTTTCCTAAATTATGGGCATCAATTCTTACTTCATAGTATAAGATTCTATCAGGTCGGTCAAACAAACTGGTCCATATGGTCAGATGATACTAAGAAATTGAGATTTTGATGATGATTTCACTTACTTGATTGTTTAAAATGTGCTAACATCTAAGAGTATTCACAGAAAGACAGTGCTATTCTGAACAGGATCTATCAGATTTTTGCTAAAAGTGCTAAAATGGCTTAAACATAGATTTCGAAACAAGCCATTCTCCTTGCATACATCCATTATTTTTAACAGTTTTCATCCTTTTAACACTTTTAGCACTTTGTGCTAAAAACGGGAAATATGTTCATCATTTTGTGCAATTTTCACGGTTTCAACAGCCTCATAATTCTACATCAAGATAGGTGAAGTGAGAGTTTATCCTTACCACTATTACGTCGCCTAGGTAATCCTGGAATCTGTCGCGGAAGCTTCTCATGTAATCAGAGTAGACTTGGATGGGTGTTCTTCCTCTAAGCACGGCTAACGAGTCGCAACCCAATGATACATACTCAGGATTTCTCCGGCCTGATCTGTCTGTGTAGACAAGGTCAGGATTTCTACTGATTTCTTCAAGCACCCATGGGGGTAGAGGAATGCTGAAAATCAACACAAGAAAAGGTTAAGATAATATATTGCTTGATTCTTTTTCAGAAGGTAAAAGGTCCTTAGAATACAAAACTTACAAACTTGGAACCAATTTATCCATCAGACAGTTTTCTGTTACAAAGGCTGCAAAATTGATCAACAAGGTATCCGGCTTTTCTCAATTTTAACTCACAATGGTAGGATATCCTAAAAAGAGGCATTTCAAAGGAGTAATGCCCTTAAAGAGGTTTTTTTGGCTTATGAAGCGAAGACGGGAGTCCTTAATAACCCAAAACAAGCAGGCAACAAGCGTTGAGCCGATAATAACCTAACTATTCTCGTTAAAATGGAATACTACACTCTTATTTGGGGACAGAGGGAGTAAAAAACCAGCAATGCTACGTACACAGAAAATTTACTTAGAATTTGAAATCAATAGCTCAAATTCACTTGGAGTGAAACTGAGCCATTGATTTCAATTTCGGGGTAAGTTTTTGGGTAAGTTTTATGGGTTCTTAGCTTTTTTTGTAAATCGATCTATGTTTTGCAACATAAGAATATTTGGAAACAAATAACAATAACAATATCTCATATACCTGCAAGAGTCTCCAACATTTCCTCCACACTGATGGAACGACATGACAACTTGTAGCTTCAAGCCATGCTTTTGAACCATCTTGACAAGCTCAGCATACCCTTCCCAGTTGTACTTGGAAGGCCCTTCTTTCTCCACCAATCCCCACCAAGCGTCGACCATCACTCCTTCGATTCCCGCACTCTTCAATGCCATCAAACTGGCATTCATCGCTCTCGGCTTGTTCAAGTGCCCCCCCAACGATACCGTGTCTAGTGGCAGCATCACAAACACAGGCACGTTCCTGGAATCGTTCTTCCCGTGAGCTTCCGTTCGCCCGTGAAGCTTTTCCCACTTATCGTTCCTCCTGTCTTCCAAATTCAAGGTTTTTTCTTGCAAGAGTTGAGTTCCTTGCATCAAGCTCTTGGCTTTAAGCCTGCATGATGGCCTCATTTGTGCAAAACAAACCATGCTGGAGACTTCATCAACTGCTTTGAAACATCTTGTATCTTTTAAATTGATAAAAGAAGTTGAAGAACGCAGTGTCAAAGCCATATTTTGATCTGTGTTTTGAAGAGATAAGAGAAGTGTGGGTATGAATGGAATGGAGGCAATGTGTGTTGCTATATAAAGAAAAACTTGCATCTGGGTTTTTGAAGGGGGACAAAAGTGGTGGGCTCAAAAGGGAAAAGTGCAAAATATCAATATCAGTCGGCTCAACTTTTCCAAAGTCATCTCCTTTGAACGCGTTTACACCACTTTTTATTCTTGAAAAAGTTTAGGGACTTCAACAGAAAAGAGGGGGTCCAGGAATTTTTGAAATTCAACTGCCAATTTGCTTGGAGGTAAAAAATTTGAACTAGGATTTGTACTTCGCAAATGTAGTCTAGTTACCTTAAGGGTGGACGTGGCGCAAAGCGGTAAAACTGCCCCATTGTGGCTTGTAGTTGTAGGTCTTCGATTATCAGAAACAACCTTTCTGCTTGTAAGAGTAAGTCTGCATCCATCAAGTTTTCCTCAGACTCTGCATATGCAGGAGCTTCGTGCGCTAAATATACACCTTTTTGAATTCATCAACTTACCTCAAGCACATGGCTTTTGGACAGTAAAAAGTTTTGATGTGTTTATAATAGTGGAAATCGGGGTCCTGTAGCGCTCTCTCCACGCTGCATGGTAGCGCCCAATGGCGACGCCACAGCCAAGGGAGTGGGGTTAGGCGACCCCACGGGACCAGAAAAAATTACTATTATTATACTTAAATTTTACCAAAATATATAAATAACTCCATTTGAAGTAATGGTGACACCACACCGGATAATTTTTCAACCTTCTAAAGGATAGGATGGTATGTGTTAGTACTTAGTCAAGCACCTCCTTCATAAGGACTTGAACTCCGGACCAATCCCTTTGAAAGGAAAGTAATGAACCAACCACACTTGTCGAGTTTGAAATGTGATTTTCGTTGGAACTAGATTTTTAATTGCCATTATTATTGTATATTTATTAGATTTATAAATGGTAAAAGTTTTGATGGTTATGAATGACCCCAGTCACCCCACGCTCCCGAATTCCTGGAGTCGCCACTGGTAGCGCCTACATTCCAGTGGTTCAAAAAGTGTGTTTAATGGTCCGGATTTGAAAAAAACTTGTTCAAGGAAGAGTAGTCTCTTCTCTGGAAGAGTTTTAGTTTAAAATCTGGATCATTGATTATTGAAATGGACGACTGGAATGGAGGCTACACTATGTAACGTGGAGAGAGTGCTACAGGACCCTGGGTCGATGATATTGTTAATCGGTCCTCATGAAATTAACGGATGAAATGAAGCTTATCTTGCTACAGTAGTCCTAATAATATCTTAAAAACGTCGACACGTTAACTGCACTGTCAATCCTCGCTGTTAACGCTGCATCTGGACACAGATATTATATATGATGAACTTGGTAGATATTATGTGATTGATATGGATGCGAAAATGGTGGATATTCTCTACCTAGACCAGGCGATACTATATATGGAGACTAGGGCTGCAAACGAACCGAGCTGCTCGCGAGCAGCTCGTGGCTCGGCTCGTTAAGGCAAGGCTCGGCTCGGCTCGGTTTGATAAGTAAACGAGCCGAGCTCGAGCTCGATTTTCAGGCTCGTTTAGTTAACGAGCTTGCTAAAGCTCGGTTCGGCTCGAAAAAGCTCGGCTCGATTACATAGGCTCGGCTCGTTAAGTAAATTACTCTGGCTCGGCTCGATAAGGGCTCGGCTCGTTTATGACCGAGCCGAGCTCGAGCTCGATTTTTTAGCTCGTTTACTTAACGAGCCGAGCTCGAACACTACAAAACTCGGCTCGGCTCGGCTCGGTTCGTTTGCACGCCTAATGGAGACCACCCAAACTTGGTTAATATAATTTAGATGTTACTCCATTTACTGTCAATTAGTTTTAGGTTGAAACCTCCGAGAAATATAATATGGTATCGGAGCTAGGTCTTGAGTGACTTACATGCTCACCTAACGTGATCAAGTCTACGCCGTCCGGGTCAATCGCCTCATCTCATCAATTATTATCTACACTTGCATCCGGACTACACATGAGGGTTGCCCGAGTCAATCAGCTCTCACCTCATCAATTCCTATCTCCACGTGCATCCGAGCTGTACGTGAGGGAAAGTGTTAGACTTTATCTCATGTCGCTTATTTAAGTCACCAAACTTTGTTAATATAATCAAGAGATTACGCCACATTTTCAATTGATTTAATGTTGAAAATCTCTAAGAAATCTTGGTTTTTTTATTTGGAGAAATAGATAGTTTTTTATTTATTTATTGCTTCTACCAAATCCACAGCCATATGTTATGGTTTGATCACCTAGTCGGTAGCTTTGTTTTTTCCTCAGTCATGTTCTCTTTTTGTATATGCTTACGTGGCAATCTGCTTACGTGGGTGAATTTTCTTTGCCTTTTGTTCGTTTTGCATAAGAGCAGGAACTCTTGCCACAAGGAAAACACGTGGTGGCTTCGAAATCTCTGCTTTCATTTTCTTGAATTTTAATTTTCATTTTGTAACAAATTATTTTCTCTCATTTGTTTTGTGGAATTTCCCTTGTCGTGTCGTCCTCGCCATTGGAGCTGTAATACACGGCACTTACACACATTGTAATCTGTATGTTCAGTCCCCGCAGTATAAAGGGTCGGCTCTGAGGTAAGGCGAGTAAGGTGGCCAATTTAAACTCCCGTATTTTGACCTAAAATTAGAGTTATGGATAGTTACAACCAGGTATGTAACATATAGCTAATCCAATCCCTCTATCCGTTTAACCGTCCATTTCAACAAATCAATGGTTCGGATATTTAATTACTCTTTGAACGGTTAAAGAGCCTTTTTACCAGTCAAAGTATAAATAAAATTTGGACCGTTGAAAATGCTTTTGGACAGTCAAGATGCACCGCCCGTGCATCGTACGTACACGGACTTGCGTGTGCATCGTTTTTTGATATTTAATCTATCTCTTAATACAATCAATGAACTAGCTAGCCCAACGGAAAAAACCTAGTTTCCCTATTTCATAGGTACATGGTTCAATTCCTATGTCCTTTTTTCCTCCTTAAGAATATTTTTTCTCTCTTACAAACTCAGAGTTTCAAAGGGATATTTTTTTTATCGGTGCAAACAATAATATGACTGGTAACAACTTTTAATCAAAACAATGAAACAAATCATGGAAAAAATAAAATATGGGACAAAGTAACTATCATTTTGAGCTTAGTTTTATTTTTATTTTTCTAAAAAGAAAAAAATATGGGACCAAGTAACTATCATTTTGAGATTAGTTTTATTTTAATTTTTCTAAAAGGAAAATATAGGACCCTAGTTTTACAAATTTGTCTAGAGCCTCGAGAATCTCAAGGCCAACCTTGTACACACGGGAGAGATGTTTGATGTTTCGATGCAAGATTGACAAAAAAAAAAAAAAAAAAAACCTTAACGTATTAACTTTAATGTTTTGGACCATATTATTAAATGCAAAAAATGTGTGCATGAAAAGTGTCTCGTGATTCATTTCCATACATAGCTAAAGCTCAGTTTGGATGACAGAAATTTTAAGGAGGATTAGGAATGTGATGTATTTTTTCATGATTCCAATGTTTGGAAGAGATAAGAGTGGGAATGTGATACCATATTTTCATGAATCCAATGTTTGGAAGAGATAAGAAGTAGGAATGCGATTCCTGATGACATATTCAACCAGGAATCGCATTCCCAAACTAAGTGGGAATCTGATTTCTCTTTCCTATGGTAATCTAAGATTCCTGGCTCAATTATTATTAAAAAAAAGAAAATTTTGGCTTTTATAAAATTTTAAAGTAATTGTTTCTTATATAAGATTACTACACTAATCCAAACACCAAAATTAAATTACTCCAGGTATCAAATTCCTAGGAATTTACTTCATAATAATCATATTCTGTAAGCGTAATCACCACACACACAATATAGGATTGCAAAAACAGTAAAGAAATCAACACACAGAACTTACGTGGTTCCTCAAAACTGGATAACTCCATGGGAGCGAGAGAGAGAGTCTTTTGTTATTTGATCAAATCGTCCAGGGTTTTTATAATAGATAGTACTTATACGCCTACTCTATTCTAACCCTAAAAATACTGTACCATACCGCGGGGGTAAAGTCATTGGGCCTACGGCCCAACCCAATCTGTTGAATCCGTGATGGGTCATATGTGTCGCTCTGCTCCACTCTGCATCTGGCCTTGCCTAGAACTCTTTGGTACATCTCCATATGGGCCACAAGTTCTAACATATTTCTACTCAAGGTCAATACCAGGAAATTTGATTCTCAATAAACATATTTTTATTCCTACTCAAGATTCTGAGAATCCAAGCGTAGCCTAAATGGTACACACTAAAACATTTTAAACTAGTTACAAAATTGTGCTAGTCATTTCCTAAGGATCTCAATTTCTTGACTTGGTTCCTAGAATGAAGAATATTGTTTTGATTGGCATTTGCTTACGACTTTTAAATCCTTTTGGAACTTGAAATGTTGTGAATCCGACAATTTGAATCATCAAGTGTTTTGTGTTCGGAATAGAAAAAACACGTTCAATCCACATCGCCCCTACGAATTTTAAAAATAATAGTGACAGAAATTGCAAAACAGAAAAGAGTGACAGAAAAGCAGGAAAGACGTATACATGGAAAATAATCATGGGAGCCACAACATTACACTATAATCGGAGAATATAGAGCACAAGTCTTCTCTTTTCTCTCAGAAAAGTTTTCCCCCACCTCCTCTTTTGTTTAGAATGAAACACTCTAACGCTAATTACAAAGCAGTTGCAATATAAATAAGTAAGACCCAATGACCGAAATTGCCCTTACCCAATCATTTGTCCCAAGGAGGCTTCGCCCCATTCATCCTCGGGTTATTGCTGAAAGTTGTCTGCATTCCCGACATTTTGAATGTGTCAATTGAATCTTACATGTTTTGAAGTTGGCACGTGGTCTAGTTTCTTACACTTCTCCTACCACACATTACACGTCAAGCCACATTATCCATTGCGTGGTTTCCTCAAACAATGCTTTTGTGGGCATCACTGTCCTTTTACCAACAGAATATCACCGCCCAATCAGAATTTAGCTTTTGAAAAAATGAACTTGTTGGATGGTACGTACAGAAAGTTGGGCGAGGTTTAGGTAGATGCCATTGTCTTCTAATTGTTGGCTGATTCGTCTTTTCAGAAAAATCGCTTCCGACATATGAGTCTAAAGTCGTTGGATGATGCACCTAGACTCACGTGCATCAGACGGCTTTGAACATATTTGTGTCCTCTGTTGGGGTGTAGATAAACTTTAGCAGTACTGGAGGGGTGGGGGCGGGAGACCCCATGCGAAAACGATATTTGAGGGACCTTGGTGTGTAATTTCGGCTATAGGCCCGACCTAATTATTTCACTGTTATTTTACAACACGTTTTGGGTTTACACAGGTAAAACTCGGCGGCAATAGCAGTTGCAGCAATTACAACAATAATATCAGTTCAACTGTCTCGGCTGACTTAGCCATTCTTCGCCGCGATGACAAAACCCTAGCCTCCCATTCCCCTCGCCGCTTCCGCCGGCGGCTGGCGCTGGCCAACCCTCCATACTCCTCTCCCCTGGTTCCCCCAAACCCCTCTCTCTCCTCCATATCTGATTCTCTCCGCCTTTGTTCTCTCTTTTTCCGGAGGTCGTCCCATTCGGCCTCCTTGTTTTGTTCTGCCGCTTCTTCTGGAGTTTTGTGGCTCTCGATCTGGTATTCCCCTAGCTTGTTCTGATTCTCACCCGCTGGAGCTACAACAGGTTTCTAGCTGAACATCTTTCACCACTCTTGTTTGTGATCCGGTTTCTGTTTACCTTTCAATTATCGTTTGTTACTGTTGTCTGGGCTGTGGAGTTTGGGTGTTTGAGGCAGTAGGCAGTTTACTGCTTCTCTTTGATCAGTTTGGTTTGGTTTTCTTTGTCAATGGTGTTTTGAGTGAAGATCTGAATCATTCCTGTCTGGTTTGGGTTGCTTGGTTTAGTAAAGGTAAGGATTCTCCTCTGCACTCTAGGCGTTTGTGAAAAGTCCTGAGCGATTTCCGCTTCAACAGCTGCCGTGCTTCTTTCAATTTCTCTGAAGGTCGTGGTTCTAGCTTGATATAATGACTGCCTTCTCGTGTTTGGGTATCGAATGCTTTGTAGTTTGACGCTCACAAGCATCAAGCTGTTCTATGGAGGGTGTCAATAAACAAGCTGCCAATGGAGGTTGGATCCCTGTCATCCACAAACACTCGAGACTTGGAGGTGTTATCGATTCCAGAAAGCCTCTTATTTCCCTTTTTGTGGATAACCTTCCCGAAGACACTAGTCAGTCATGGTTGAAGATGATGTTCAATAAATTCGGGGTTGTCAAAGATGTCTTCATTCCGGAGAAAAGGAGCAAAGCCACGGGTAATAGATTTGGCTTCATTAGGTACGATTGTCCTGTCTCGGCTGACTTAGCCATTCTTCGGACTAACGGCGTATGGCTTGATGATAAGAAACTTTTTGTTAAGCTTGCTTCCTTTGAGACTAAAAGGAATAGGCCCATTTCGTCTCATTCTAATAGAGAAGGTGTTATTCTTAAAGCCGGAATGGAGCACAATAACGAACAGGGATCAAAAGCAAATGTGTTGGGTCAGAACTTGGATTACTCACAGCAGGGATTTCTCAAAGTCAAGAAAACTTACGCACAAGTCACTAGAGGGGTGGAACGCCCTGGAGAGCAAAATGCTAGGAAAAGAATTCAATGCCTCTCTATTGGAAATGGATGGCTCTACAGGAGCGCCATAGCGAAGATTCGAAAGCTCCTTTTTGCAAAAGATCTGGAGTGTGTCTTTAATTTTCAGAAAGTTCATGACGTCCAAATTAAAGCGATTGGCGGAAGGTATGTTGTTATTACTTTTGCCAATGAAGGTATTAGAGATATGATTTTAAAAGAAAAATGGGTGTTGAATTGGTTCGAAGATATCAAATCTTGGAACGGAGAGCATGCCAATGAGGAGAGATTTGTTTGGATCTCTTGCTTCGGGATGCCACTTAGCGCTTGGTCCTCACAAACTTTTAAAGAAATTGGCAATATCTGGGGAGACTTTCTTAAGGTGGACGAGAACACCTTGCATGGAGGTTCATACGAAAAGGGCAGATTTTTGATTGCTACTGACCAAACACATAGGATAGAAGGGGTCGTTGAACTAGTTGTAGATGGGATAAGTTATTTTGTCAGAATCGAGGAGGAAGCTTCTTTCAGAAAGGTGGAATCTAGCAATTTTCTTTCAGAGAATGCCAATGTGTTTGGGATAGACTCCGTGACTGTTAATCAAGACCAGCTTTCACAGGTTCCATATGTCCCAAAGGAGGATCATACTTTTGAAAAACAATCTGAAGAGGTTTCAAATTCTCTTCATAGTTTAGGCTCGTTGGTGGGTTTAGACTCGTTGGTGATGGAGTCTTTTGCCCAATCCTTCCGTGGCAAAGACATAGGGGTTAAATCGTTTGGGTTTAGCATGAACTCTGAAGATAGTGACCCTATTCAATCAGCAGACGACAATGAAAATGATTGCCATTCATTGGATCTTATTTCTGCTGATCCTCTTATTAATTACGTGGAACTCAAGCGCCGTAAGAAGAAAATCCGGACAAAACAAGGGGGTCGCAGGAAATCTATCTCCTTTCGGAGACCTTTCCCTCTGAAAGCAACTCTTTTTTCCAAGCCTCTTTGCTTGGACAAAAAAGAGAGCTGCTCGAGGAGGTTAAAGCTGGATTCGAAGCATTCAAGTTCAAATGATAAGTCTCTTCTTGGCCCGGGGCCTCCTTCTTTGGTGGATTGTGGGCTCTCCGAATCTGGATCCATGCATAGGACTCAAGAGGAAGTAAGCAACACCGAGAAAAGGATAGAGGAAGAAACTATTGCAACAATGGCCACTGGAAATAATCTTGCAGTAAATCTTCGTCCAGGAGATGAACTACTCTTAAAGAAAATGATTGATGAAGAATTGCAAGCATACTCTCAAATGGCTAGGAAATGGGAGGAAACCTATTGAGAGATAAAGGATCTTTTGTTTTTGCTGGAGGGTCACAGCGATGTTTGGGTGTGGTAAGGATTGAAGTCGGTTGGTTTGTTGGTTCATAGGGGCTGGGTATAATCTTTTGGCGGTGCTTGGTTGGTTTTGGGCTCTTTGGGAGTTTTTGCTTTGGCTGCTTTTTTTTTTGTCGTTTTTTGTTTTAGCTGTATTCCTTTTTTCTTTCTTTCAACCTCGGTTGAATTTCCCTCTCTCTTCTCGATGTACCCTTATCGAGTTTCATCTATAAATTTTCTTTTGCTGATCAAAAAAAAAAAAAAAAAAAAAAAAATTATTTCGCTGTTTGTAATTAGGGTAACACGTTTCAGAGAAAACAGAGATAGAGAGGCGAGAGAAAATGCAGATCTCAGAGAGATTGCGAGAAGACTTATACTCTTGATTTCGATTTCATAGTGGACTGGTGTGGCTCCCGTGGTTTTTCCTCGCGTTGAGGTTTTCTACGTATATCTGTGTCTCGCTTTCTTTTTTGGTTTTTCATTACGCACGATTACTTGTTTTTCTGTTCTATGATTCATTATTTTCAAGATCCGTATGAGCGTTGTGAGGTTGCGAAAATCCTAATATCCTGGCACTGACTTTTTATATGATCACAAATATAGCTAATTCTAAACCCTCTCTTTCCTTTTCTTATCGGTGATTTGCTTTGAACGCGCGCTACTGATAGCCAAAAGAGTTTAGCATGCATGGAATTTAACAGATGCAATCAACTGACTCTAAATATTTTGAATATCGACTCTCTGTGTGCCCATAAATATCGGTAGATGTATGTATTCTATATGGAAAATGAAGAGGTTTTTTGGTTGGTCCTTTTTGGTTCAAATATGCCCTGTTCCTTGTGAAGTTCAATACGTTTATGTGATCAAACTTATTTTCTGACCATTCTTTTGAAGGTGTAGTTGATCGTTGTCCGATTAAGTAATTTAGAACAACTACGAGTCTAAATCGTTATTTGAATAGCACCATTGTTGTTGTTATGCTGATTTTCCTTGAGGCTCAGTTTGGATGGCGGCAATCTTTTTTTGCTAAGCAAAGAATTTTATTAATCTTTGAAAACGAATTACAAAGATTAAAGGGACCCAAGACTGAAAACGTCAAGGGACCAAAGGGGGAAAATACAAGATAGAAGAAGGGTAGTAAGATACCAACCAAAATCCGGAAAAAACCTCCTGAGACACCGCTAAAACCTACAGCAAGACAAAGAAACAACAACCTAAGACCTCCTACCCCAAAGCCAACCATGAGCAACCTCAAATACCTAAACCTCAAGCTAACAAAAAACGGAATCAGTGCCAAAAAACTCCCACCAACAAATAACGGCAATTTAGAACTCCGTTGAAATGGATGCATCTCCCTCCAATAAGTCAAGAACTTTAATTTCTGCTATAATTTCCTGTTCTGAAATGTCGACTCCCTTCAATTCTAAGAACTTCTTAATGTTATAGCTCTCCCTTCCATGAAATTTTACACCATAGCGAACACCCATCTTCATGTTTTCCTTAGCTTCTTTGATTATATTCGAATTCCTCTTACGAATGTCGCTACTAACCTCCTCTTGGATCGAATGAGTGGGGTCCATCGATACTTCCATCAAAATTTCTTTTCTTTGATCCCATCCTTGAAACATTCCTAATGCTGTCCCGGCTAACCGTCCTAGAAAACATCACTGATTTCAATGGATTTTTGCTCCATAAAGATTTCCTATGATTATCTTTCTTGGACTTGTGTGTCTTCTTATGACGCATGTGCTCCACGTACTTGTGGGCTTGTATTGTTTATTTGGGTTGCAGTTTGGGCTTTTTTTGGCTTATTATGCTTGTATCTGCTTAGACCCCTAGGGTGCTGGGCTTCGGCCTTTGAGGTGTTTTTGTCCAATTATTGGTTGGATTCCCCTTCCCTTTCCCCCGTTTTTAATAAATTTATTGCCGATCAAAAAAATAATCAGACCCCCCTGAAACCGCCTTAACTATTGAAATTGAATCCTCCAAATTGACATCAAATACCTTCTCATGACATCTCGTCTTCACCACTGGCTCAACATCATGGGCCTCATAGAAAAGAGATTCAAGGCCCATAGATTCCTCCACAAACGATTCCAAATCTTGAGTGGACTTTAAGCTACTAACATTAGGGTCCTTTTCTGTTCCCTTTCCTAAAGACTGTGCCTTCTTAGGAACCTGTGAAAGCTTGTCTTCATGAACACACACTGAATCATTCTCTGCAAGAAAATTACTTGACTCTACCTTCCTGAAAGAATGCTCCTCCTCTATTCTGACTGTGTATCTCATTCCATCTACAACTAGATCAACATTCCCTTCTATCCTTTGGGATTGGTCAGTAGCAATCAAGATTTTTCCCTTTTCGTATGATCCTCCTTTTAGAGTATTCTCGTCCACCTCCAGAAAGTCACCCCAAATACTACCAATATCTTTGAAAGTTTGCGAAGACCATGCACTTAGGGGCATCCCAAAGCATGAGATCCACACAAATCTCTCTTCTTTGGCTTGCTCGCCATTTTAAGGTTGAAAATCATCGAACCAGTTCTTCACCCATCGTTCTTTTAGAATCTTATCTCTGGTATCTACATTGGCAAATGTAACAATCACATACCTACCGCCAATCGCTCTAATTTGGACGTCATGGATTTTTTTCTAAAATGAAGACACTTTCCAATCTTTTGCACAGAAAGAAGCTTTTGGATTTTTGCAATGGCGCCACTCTTGACAAGTCAACCATTTCCCATAGAGTGGCACTGAATACTTTTAGTGGTAGATTTCTCTCCAATGCATTCCACTCCTCTAGTGACTTGTGCGCACGTAGGCGTTTCTTCATTATATCCCCGCGACTGTGGATGAGACTGCATAATACATTTCTGGTACTTTATCAAGCTACTATCAGAGCTATTAGCAACCTGGAATGCATTCCTGGTTTCCTTCTTCTTGTCAAAGTTTGCAATCTTGACCACAAGACCCCTATTATCTATCCTCAGACCATTTGCCTTATCAATAGCCCTCCCAGCTTCCTCCTCAAATTCATAACGAATAAAACCAAATTTGGAGCCAGATATTCTACTTCTCTTCATGGGAATGACGGAATCCTTAACAAAACCAAAGTTGGAGAAAAAATTTCGGAACCAAAGAATACCCACATCCTCAGGCAAGTAGTCCACAAACAGAGTATGCATCGGATGATTCAACAATCAAACATTAGAAAGAAAAGCTCAAACTTACAGAAGATACAGCAGGACTGAGGTTGTGACTGAAGCAGCACTTGGGAAAGAAACCCTGAACGATTAGGGAAATCGGAGGAAAGAGATCATGCTCCAGCAAGTTCGCCGGAGAGGCGCCGAAAAAATTCACCAAAAAAAGAACGACCGGTAGAGGGAGAAAGACCTCAGCGCAGGGATACCAAAAGTGTTAGGGGTTTAGCAAGGAGAAGCTTCGATGGCCGCAGATCTGGAAATGAGCAACGGTAGGCGAAAACGGAAAGGGTTTGTAGGTACAGACATCGAAAGGAGAAAGGGCTGAGGTCGAGAGAGGTAGGGAGATTGGGAAAGGAAATAGAAGAGAAGGGTCAGACGGCGCCGACCGCCAATGAGGCGGCGCAGGGAGAAGAGAAAGGGGTTACGGTGTCATGGGTTTGAAATCGCCTTTGTGGAGTATTCGTTCAAGCTTCCTTGAGTAATCATTATTTAGTGCACACAGTTACTGGATGGCAGCAATCTTGAGGGGGAATGAGAATGCGATATCTTTTTTCCATGATTCCAATGTTTGCAAGAGATAGGAACGAGAATGTGACGCAATACGTTTATGATTCCAACGTTTGTAAGAGACATGAATAGAAATGTAATTCTCTTTTTTTTTATTTGGAAAGCAAATTTTTTTATATTAATCTTTGAAATTGTTACAAAGACTAATAGGAGCAGGGAGAACGGTATCATATTCCTAAGTAAAGCTAAGAACAATCCTATGCCTAGTCTGAAACCCAATCATTTGATTGGCAAGAAGCCAACAAAGGAAAACACCAATTGGGACAAAGCTCGTGATTCCTGATGATATATTCAACTAGGAATCACATTCCCAGACTGAGTGAGAATCTGATCTCTTCCTTACCCATGAGAATCTTAGATTCCTGACTCATTCATTAGAAAAAAAAAATGTTAAGTTTAATGAAATTCAAAAATAGGAGTAATTGTTTCTCGCGTAAGATTATTGAATTAATCCAAACATTGAAATAAAATTACTCCAGTTTTCCAATTCTTAGGATTTGATTCCCCGTAATCATATTCCTATTCCTACCCAAGAAAATTTCTAAAAATTTAATGTTTGGTAATCATATTCCTAATCCTACTTAAGATTCCGTCACCCAAACATATAGCCTGAAGGAATTTGTGGTGTGTTGTTTGGGAAGCTCGGGCAAGGAGAGAGTAAGGCCCCGTTTGGATGCCGAATATGCACCCGGATTTGTGAAGCAGGGTGATTTGTTCTCCTGGTCCCACTTCATATTCGTCGTTTCAATGCCATTTCTCTCTCTCTGATTCACTTACTATTTAGAGTAGAAATCACCCCTGAGGTGGATTTGCGAATGCCAGCTTGACCCTTTTCGTTTACAAATCCGGGTGTTTTTGGAGGGTTTTTTTTGTACATTTTTACCCCTCCAAATCCACCCTCTCCTATGCGTATGAGCAGCTTTGATAAGTAGGGTTTCGTTTTTAAAGAGAGGAAGGAGAAGAAAGGAGAGAGAGGAAATCGCCATTTTCGAATTGTTGCGACTTCATTGTTGGTCATCTCGACCTCGTCTTCAACCTTTTCACTCAGGTATACATCATACTCCATTGTTGTTCTCGATTTGGGAACTTGGCATTTTCAAAACCCACTAATTTTAGGATTTCAAACTCATTTGTGTATAGATTTGGTATGGTTTTGCCCTAAAATCTGGGTTTCGATGGGATTTTGCACTGGTTTTCGAGATTTTTCAATGACTGTTTGCCCTAATTTGTAATGAGTCTGGTATAATTTCTGAGATTTGTGAACTGATTTGGGATTTTGAACTTGTTTGTGTATAGATTTGGTGTATAGATATGGTATGGTTTTGCCTTAAAATTTGGGTTTCCATGGAATTTCGAATTGGTTTGTTCAGAATTTTCACCAACTATTTGCCCTAATTTGTACTGAGTTTGGTATATTTTATGAGATTCGACCAATTGGGAATCCTTAATTTGTTCCAATTTTTATAGTTTGCCCTAATTGCTGAGTTGTCACTCACAGTTTACCCTGATTCACGAAGAGGAAACCCTAATTTCGGACACTATTTGGCTGAATGTTCATACTTTGCTATAATTTCTGAGATTGAAAATGATTTTTTTGACTTTGTAACTTTAAACTGTATCTCAATTAAGTTGTAATAATCGTTTATCAATAGTTGAATAAATTTTTTCATTTTCAAAGAGAACTATTATATGTTTCTCCATTTGTTGTATTTCTCAAACTCCATTATTAGTACCTGGTGTTAACAATTAAAAAGTAGTTTCAACATTAAAAACATATTATTAGTAGAGTGAATTTTTAATTGGTTGAATTTATTTAATTGTTACTCACCAAAAAAATATACCATACATTATTTGTTTAATTTTGGAATTTCAAATTCCAAAAACCTTCTTATTAATTTTGGAAAAAAAATTTAATTTAATAATGTGGTTTCAACTTTTGTATCATTAAATGAAATTATTTTATCCAACATATATTGATAAATATGTATTATTCTAATTATAATGAAATTAAACCAATTTATCAATTAAAATATTACAGTAGGGGCAATTAAGTTTTTTTGCAACTTATCCCTTCATATCCACCTTCCATATCCCCCTCCAAAAAAATCATCCAAACATTCCATTTACAAATGCACCCTCAAATCATTCTATATCCTTCCAAATTAAATCCGGCATCCAAACGGACCGCAAGAGGTGTTTCGCCATTTGGCAACAAATGGGTTGGTCATCAATCTGCATTCAACTCCAAGGGGTTGGCTTGGAGCTGGGACAGGGTTTTGCTCTCAAAACTTATTCCATTATTTCAGGAACATCCTGGATTCCAAGGCATGTGATTTTGAACCACAAAGTGGCAGCCACTTGCTTAAATAAGTTAAGTATTACTTGACTTCTGATTAGGACTCATTGGTTTATGACATGTTAAATGTCCTTGTACTAGTTTTACATGTTTTTTTTTTTTTTTTTTTTCATACGATATACATCAACGGGTTTTAGTGGAGAAGTTAGTTAATGGGTTAAACAGCTAAAGGAGGTTCGATGTCTCTCCATAGACTCAAACCCTAGACTTCCCCTCGTTTTACGTGGTTTACGTGTCCAGTATTTACAAAAGAAGTTACGGAAATTTGGGCTAACGTCCGTAGGAAGAAGAGTTGTACCTAGTGGTAAGGAAAGCTCAATATTTCTTTTCTGAGATTGCTTATTGAATTCAGACCCCCACTTTGTGCATTGAATCTCTTGGGAGTTTTGAAGGATTTATGGTATTTGTCAATTTAATTACAAAATACAAAGTGATGGTTGGAGTTTATTTGACAGCAGATTTAGCGTGGAATGCGGATTAGTCTGTGTCTACTGAACAGATTACACCGAATCATTGGCTGGTTAAATAGGATTGTTTTGGATTTTGCTCACTCTATGGACACAAGTAGGGCTGGTAGTTTTCATGTCTACCATGACATTCTTCTGTGGAGGACATGAAAACCTTATCTCTTCTTCTCTCTCTCTCTCTCTCTCTCTCTCTCTCTCTCGGGTAGAAAAGCACATGCTCTGAAAGGACCTGTGCTTGGATGGTAGGAATCAACGATCAGGAATGGGTATCTTAATTATTCATAAGAATTTCATTCCCAGAAATGTGATACATTGGTATATTAAAGTGTTTAGCTTATGTGAAAATGTTAGTAGGAAAAAAAAGAATAAACTCATATTTAAGTGTTTGGTTCTACCATTTAAAATCAAGGAATGAAATGTATTTTTACTTCATTTTCCAGTAATACCCTTTAATATCAATTAAATATCACAATTTTTGCACACAAAAGTTATAAACAACTTAAAAAATATCGAACCATCATTGCAAAAGTGAACTGCTAGATCATTAGTCTCTCAAAATATTTAAACTACCTAATAACCTACTGGTAGATAATTAAGAAAGTCATAAAAATCTTCCAAGTGCATGCTACAAGTAAAGTTTCACATTTTAACCTCCACTAAGAAGTTTCTCCACGTATAATTTTTTTGAGATTTCCATTGAGAGTGAAAAAGATACTATTTATTTTTGAAGGATCACTCAAAATAAAAAGGCGGGAACAGAGAGTGGGATTGGTGGTAGTGGAATCTGATTGCTCCAGGGAGATTACTATGTTCCCATTCCATCACAACCCAAGTATGAGAATCTGGGAGTTCTGGAATCATATTCTCATTCCCCCAAAGATGAGTGTCATCCAAACACAGAGCATGTGATGTGCGTGCATTCTCCCTAAATTTATTTTGGTATTTTTGTTGAAATGATATTTTTGGATTCATTTGTCTATATGTTAGTAAAAGGCAACCCATTCTCCCTATTTTATGGTATTTTTCGGTATTAATTATTTGTTCTAAATTGTTATTTAGATTTTTGTTTAAATTTTTGGGATTAATTAACCATCCCCATGAGAGGAAAGAAAAGTATAAAAATGTAAACCGAAATTGAATAAAGTTCCGTTCGACAACACAACAAATAAAAATATCAGCTTTTTCCTTCTTTAGTAAACTACTCAGCTGGCAGTAGGATGGCTGAGGTTTGTTTGATCAGACCATTCTATTTTATTTTGACTTTTATTTAAGTTAAGTATGTAATAGTTCACCATGTCATTTTTACTTTTAGTATATATGTTTAGATCACAATTTTGGCATATTAACCTGGTCTTTTTTATTTGAAACCAAAAACGGATGACAATCTTCATTAGAGTACATGCACTAAACTTTGTTCGTAATTTTACTTCTTGACCAGAAAACTGACTTATTGCTCTTTATGAGACATGTCACTCTCTCAACAGTACATCGAACTTGAAAAAGCTAATTTAAGCCTGTTCCACCGACTTTATATTGTGTTTTAAGTCAGTTTTGGAACGGTGCCTAATCCTTCTAAGTTTACCTGCCATGAAAAAAGTTTAGTTGATTTCCCAATTCTTAACAAGGAAGGAAAAAGAATTGAGACAAGGACCCCAAGTTTTGTTTTATTCACTAATTGGCATGGTCCCCCAAATAACTTCCAAAAGTTGCCTTCTTTGTCTCCTAGCTTGTGGCTCGTACACGTACTCACCTCAATTCCCGCACAAGAACGTTTCAACGTCTGACCTTTGACATCGTTCTTTCGCAAGCCGACGTGCAATACGTGTTTTTGGAGAGAAAGAGGGTTTTAACTTGTAAGGCGATAGTCGGCGTTGAACGATCCACCTCATTAACCAGCGTTCGAACCTTTTCCTTTCAAAATTAACGTACGAGGTGAACTGAGAAAGCAAAGGCTAGTCAAGGATGTTACGGGTACAACAAAAGTGGACAACACGGATCTCAACCGTTCGTTTCAACAATCAATGGTGCGGTTTTGAAATCTTTCTTTGGACCCGCATCCGTCGAAAAATCTTTGGAACGGTGAGAGATGTGTTGTCCACTTTTATTTTCCACTTAATTATGTTCTACCTGTAGCATTTTTGAAGGCTAAAATATCAACCCTTTTCCTTCAGAAATTAACCCGACTACGTGTACGCAAGAATTGCGTACGGATTACGTACGTACGCACATGGCGGCCCACCTGCGCCCCTAAAAAATACCATAAATTTTAAAATATTATTTTAGGGTAAAAGTAAAAAATCATATTGGATATCAAAAGATGTTTTAGATTCACAGTGATTTTTTGATTCGTCCCCTGTAAATCTAAAACATATATATCCATTTTTTTACTTTATTTAAAATAATATTTTAAAATTTATGGTATTTTTTTAGAATTTTTTTGGGGCCCACAGTGGGCCCCCGCGTGCGTACGTACGTAATCCGTACGCAATTCTTGCGTACACGTAGATTTTTTGAGAAATTAACGTACGAGGTGAACTAAGAAAGCAAAGGCTAAAATATCTCCAAACCGAAGCTTGGTGGAAACCCATGAACCCAAAATATATCAGGGCCTTGTCTTTTTATGCTTAAATATCTTATAGTATCTCTCATACAGATATTTACACAAAACGTGGCAATGGATGACAGCTTCGGAACTTTCATTTTTGTTTTCAAGAGATATGCTAGGAATACAACTATTCAGACGGAATTGGGATCCTGTAATGCAAAGCCACACTACAAGGTTGCAGTGCGGCATACGAGCCATTGATCCCGTAATCAAGGTTTCATCTCGGCACTTGCAAGTAGGGATAGCAACGGGTCGGATCGGAGCCGGATTTTCCCTCCCCCGTACCCGCCCCGTTCCTTTCGGAGGCGGACTTGGAGCGGGGTAAATCGGAGGTGTGTCCGGTTCGGAGATAAATCGGGTCCCCATTTATTGTATAAATTTTTTATAACTTTGTTCTTCAAAATATTTTGACAGGAAAATAAGATATTGATAAGTAATGATAGTTCGTGTTACAAAAAAAAAAGATAAGTAATGATAGTTAAAAAAAATATCACAAGGTAAACAAAGCCACAAAATAGTGATTTATTATAAGGTATTTTGCTCTTGTAATACCAAAATAACGAAATGTATATAGATATATACATATAAAAATTAGTAATAACTATCATCGGAGTTGGATCGGGGGGAAGCAAATACCATCCCCGCCCCGTTTGCTTATCGGATTGGGGCAGGGAGGTCGGAGGCGGGGATGGAGTGGAGGTAATTGCCATCCCTACTGGCAAGCCAAACTTTCTATTGCCGAGATGAAATCTGAGCCGTTGATGGCTCGGATGCCGCACTACAGGATTGTAGGGCGGCTCTCCACTACAGGATCTCTGGATCCCATTTGGACACAACATCGCACACAACCCCTCACATGCGCGTGGGTTTGTTTTCGTTTCAAGCAAATTATATTTGGATAATACAGGAAAACCATACACACAACACTGCTCCTATCTCTTCAAGTTTCCCTAAGCCTTTTTGGCCAGAGTAAAGATATCCATGACAATTAGAAACTCGTTAAATGTTATGCCTCAGCAACTCACTTCTCAACTTCATATTTCTTCAAATATGCATATAGAACTATAATCTTCAGCAGGTGCTAATTGGGAGCATCAAATTCTCTTTCAAGGCAGTGATACCAATACGGATTTGTGTACGAAGATACCCAAGAACGATACCCAAGAACGTAAAAGAAAGAACAAGAAGATAATTCATTGAAGATTAGGTTTTCCATACTATTTTCTTTTCCCAACCTCCAGAAATCCATGTTCGAAATACAGCTTAATTGTCCAGATTAATGCAAGCCGAGGTCTAGGTTTTGTAAACGCAGGCCATGTAACGTAGACAAGACATATGTAGCGCAGACATGACTCATAAAATTGGACTGACGATTCTTTAATTCTGAGTCATTATGAGGTTCCCTGATATGAAATATGGTCTAAATGAAAGGCGAAGAAAGATCACATGATACTGGATCTGATCACTCATACCACGTCTGCAGTACACATTCAATCTATTGCTATCTCAGAATGTTTGTAGCTGATGGATGGTATAAATAAGTAGCAGATCAAGCATTAAAGCAAAGGAAACTTGGAGGACACAATTGGACAAAGATTTACTTACAATCTTAATGGAGATTCTGCATTTTATAAGCAAGCTGGTTAATTACAATCTTAATAAATTGATTGGAATCAAGAACCGTCGTCACACAATCTCAGCAAGCAATATATTTATCAGTCTCTGTTGGAGCCATGAGAAACCTTAGGGAAAGGAAAACTATAGTTCAGATTGAATCAGCTTTCAGCGATTGGAAATACAGACCCGATTTTATTTCCTAAGCGATAGCACTTGACATTAACAGGGTATGGACCCAGTTCGATTTGATTGTCCTCGCGACCCATATAGAAACACAAGGTATAGAGAGCAATCTCAAACTCTGGGCTCACTCCAATCAAAGTGCTGGAGACAGACTTGAGAACACCATTCCATTCAAACTGAATTGTAAGCAACTGAGTCTCGGAGTCAGGCTGTAGAATGGGAAAACAAAATATATGTTATGATAGACCCAACCAACAATAGACGAGCACTCCTTTCGTGATGCTAGCATGAAGCAACAAGAAAAATAACACGTTATCTGAGTAAAGTTGGAGAAATAATGGAAAACATTGCAAGCAATTTGAGTGAGATGCTATGAAAGGAAAACCAAATCATAAATCAAAGCCAGTGCAATCCCGTAGGTGTGATTAAGGAACTTAGCTTCAACGCAGTCGTGGAGTTTAAATTTGGACCATTGAATTGAAATTTATAAACATAAATTTTTATACAGGAGTTCAACTAAAAGGGGCAATTTTTTTGTTCCCTGGGCTAAAGTGCAGATTTAGGTACATGAATCAGCAAATTACTGTCATTGCCACCTTCGGGTAGAATACCAGACATTTGTCCCAGACTTCTCATATTCTCACTGTCCTAATAAATCTCCTTTGCTGTGTTCTTATATTCTAATTCCTCCACAGACTGCTCTTTGATCCTGTTTTCCTCATTTGTGGTTGTACCTCCTTAGTAGTGGTAGATTTTCGTAATGATGATGCAGACATTATGAAATCAGACTCAGTCAAGTCAACTATTTAAGCTAAACCCTTCACAGGACTTGAATCTTTTTGGGGCCCCACTGCTGCCCAAAGTCATTGCCAGTACAAATTAAAGAAATCTAAGAGCACCGATTTTCATGTTCTCTTCTCATGTATATCTCATTACTATCATCATCCTCTCTCCCTTTTGTGGTGATTTGTTCTGGGACAGAACACTCAGTGATACCAAACACTTAGTTTGGTCCCAGGCTGAACCAGTTAGACGGCCACTAAAGAAAAGGAAGCTGTTTCCCTAATAGAAGAAATTTTCAACGGAACACAGCAGGTGGTTTTCTAGATTTGAAATCCATTTAACTACTTTTGAAGAGTTCCAAAAATATTAGAAATTAGTCGGCGCCACTTCAAATATCAAACTCTTTGATCACACCTCTCTCTAAAACATCTCATTTTCCAGTCATTATACTCATAGTTGTCGAAATCGTGCAATTCACGATTCGAATCGTATGATTCGGTTCGGTTCGATTCTGGGTATAATCAATTCGAACCAATACATAGAATCGCAGACGGAATCAACGAATAGATTGATGAATCACTAAATCACATGTATCGAACGATTCACATAATTTTCAAGCCCATATTTTGCTTACAAGTCGGATATTTCCACACCAAAAACGAAATAGACTAAAGTTTCAGGGTTTTTAGTTATTTTAATATTTTTCAGGGTTTTTTCAACGAATAGATTGATGAATCACTAAATCACATGTATCAAAGAAAAGGACTAAGTTATTTTGGAATTCTTGTGCTGCACATTGTCTTGAAATGCTTAGAAACCCCCCTTGCCTGAATGTTTGGTCGTTTTTGTAGGTTTTAGAATGACCCGAACTTCATTGTCGATAAAGAAGTTAAACTTGGCTTGTTCACCACTATTTAGAGGATGTACCCGAATTTGGAAACAAGGGTGATCATTCATGGGCAATTAGAGAAGTTCAAAAATGCACAAGGATTCCAAAATAACTTAGTCCTTTTCTCCATTAGCAATTTCCCGACATTTACATAAGCCGATGCACTATCAGTCACCATTTGGACTACATTTTCTTCCTCAATTTCATTCACCAAGTCCTCAAGCAAGTCACACAAATTCTCCGCATTCTTGAAAATGCCAGAAGTGTCGATAGATTTGAAAATAACTGTATCGTGCGGCCTATTGAAAAGAAATTTTGTAATGCTTCTAGACTTTCCATCACTTCATGCATCAGACATTAATGTGCAACCGGTTTTCTTCCATTCTTTTTTATCACCTCTAAACCGTCATTCACAAGATCCATCTCCCTTTTCAAGTAGGACACCCTAGTCTCATGATAAGTAGGGGGTTTTAACCCCCTCCCGTATTCACCAATTGATGCTACCATTCTCTTAAATATAGGGTATTTAACGGAATTAAAAGCTATAGCGTTCTTATAGAAGAAACGACAAATATCTCTAATGACGGACTCCCTTCCTTTGCCATTTCATTTAATGTAAGTTGTTTTTTCTTGCCTTCGGTAACATAAGGGTCCATCGTTCCCTTTCTTTTAGAATTAACTACCATATCTTCCTCCACATCAAAACATTCCACATCCCCACTTTTGTCTTTTTCCTCCCCTTTAGATACTCTAAAAAAATTCTTTAACTTCTTCGGGGACTTGAGGACACATGATTACTTCTTGACGAGTTCCCAAAGTGATTTTTCCTACGGTTCACCCCACCCCAATACGCTTGACCACAATAATTGCACATCAAGTGCATTCGATTAATCTCAATAACACGCGTACAATGTGACCATGTAGGGTCTACCACTTAGCCCTCTTTCTTTTTCCAATATTCACACCAGTGCACACACTTCAAATATACTAACACCTAGAGAATAAAAAATGGAATGGTCATAATAGTTAGGAGTGGGAGTGAGGAATATAATAGCATATATGTGGAATATAATAGTTAAGAGCCCTGGACTTGAGAATATAATAAGCTAAATGGTGGAAGTGGATAAATTAAAGAGTCTTTACCTGTTTACACTACATAATCGACAACAACCAACGAGTTTATGCTTCAGCTCTTCAGTTCGACGATCGACAATGTGTGTTAGCCTAGTGGAGCTCTGTTTTTAGTTGATGCTCTATTCTTTGAGCTTTGTTCTATCGAAATCCACAGGACCACAGGTGTGTAAAACCCTAAATTTTTTGGATGACAACTGTTGATTCCTAAATTGATCAACTTATATACTTCCTAAAAGACTTTGGACCCTTCGTATGGCAGAAAAAAATAACTAAAACCCTGAAATTTTAGAATATTTCATTTTCGGTGTGAAAATATCTGACCCAACCCAGCGAATTATGGGCTCGAAAATTATCTGAATCGTACGACACATGATTCATCAATTGATTCATCGATTCCGTCTACGATTCTACACCATTTGCGATTTTATGTATCGGTTCGAATCGATTATACCCTGAATCGAACCGAATGATTCGAATTGTACGATTTCGACAACTATGCCTTCTTCTAACAGCTACTCTTACCAACGGTACAACAATGCTCTTTTCCTTTAAATCATCGCCTTCAGTTTTCTAGCTAATGACTAAGCACTACTTGTAGAATCTCACATGGTCATTGCACAAAGAATATCTGCTCTAATTGTGCCAAAATATAACGGCATAAAGGAAGCTCATGCAGTCAAGTAAGAGCACATTTCTAGATGTGATACAATATTCATGATGCCATCTCTCCAAGAGAAGCAAATTTCAATCATGCTGTGGTGCGTATGATGCACTGCTCCTTTGATTGAAGAGAAAACACCACTGAAAAGAGAGAACCTAAATACATTTCTTGGATTCAGAATGTTACTGCAAGTGAGAATGTAATATCAGAATAGAATCACTTACAACTTGCCCACGTCTTCTTGGGAAAATATAACCTTGATAGTCAACCCTCCCTTTCGCTTCTTCCAAATAAAACTGTAGAGGGATAAACTGCCATTAGATATGGTCACAACAAAGGATGAAAACTATAAATTGATACAAATAGGAAAAACTCATAAATGAGATGTAGAATCTTAACCGAATACAGAAGATGTAGAAGTTAAGACGAGAGAGAACATAACAAGCAAATTATTTAAACACAGTACATGTGCATTTTTTTATGGATAATTACTTTTGTCGTTGAGGAAAAATTAAAGGTAAATTTGGGCATCCATTAATGAGCAAATACTAATTTGCATTCGAAGGCTACTGTGAAAAGCTAATGCACATGAAAATAATTTCTAACAGTATCTAAAGCACATTCCATTGAAATACCATTTCTTTATTTACTAAATCCATTTATTAGTGTGCTCATGTCAGATGCTCCGGACCATGAATGAAGGAAGCACGATAATGAGCACAAAAATTGATTTGGGTCTCTAGGCCTACCCTCCCTGATGCCTTTTGGCTTTGATTTGAGGGCATTGTTTTGTAGTAAAACGTCCCTATAGCTCCTCGGTTCTTGCCTTCTTGGAGATTTAGGGGACCACTACTTCGAGAGCAGCCACTTTGTGCATATTGCCAAAGGTTAGGTCTGTTCCAATCATCCCCGCCCATTCCCCCAATGATTGGGGACTAGATGAGTTATGTTATTGTTATTTTTGCACTAAATCCATTTGTTACAAGAGTCATCATCAATTGTTTGAAAAATATTTTTGAGATGCAACACTCTTTCTCTTCTTGGGGGTGTTTGAAAAAAAACATTTTTTCAAAACACCGATGTCATTCTCTCACACTCATCACATAAAAACCTTGTTTTTTGAAAAACCCCCTTAGTCAGGAGTAGTGTCTTGAAATCCGATTTTCAAAATAGTTCATATACACCACCAAGCAAGCAGCATCTAGTAAACAAACGAAATGCAACCAATCAAAACCATAAGAATCTCATGAATGCAGTTGATATAATCCTCAATATATATAGTTTGGTATAACGAATAAAATCACGGTCTACGTACAAACAAAAGAACTAAAAATGTATGCACCTGAAGCCAGTTATGGAAGCCTGAAACTTCTTGCTCCCCGCGGTTCTTGATTTCCCCAACGAAAACATGTTCAAAAGCAGAAGAACAACTAGATGTACCACCACGGCCATAAAGCTCAAACCAGAGACTAGTCATCATTCTTTTGAAATCTTGATAGTTCTTGGACACAATGCCCTTGGATGACAGATACTTGTGAAGATATTTGATAGGTGCAGTTCTACTAATTTCTTCAACAAATGCTGCTTGCTCTTGCAACTCTTGAGATGTGACAACTTCTTTATACCCTTCTTGTGGATTGTAATTATCTAGAAGAGAACAGAAACGGGAAAAAGTAGGCTTCCTGAAAGTGTCTTCGCTTAACCAAGAGAATAGGCTTCCTTGTGCCATATCTTCCTTTTGGTAAACTTTCTTCCCTTCACCACAGTCAATCTGATAGTCCTTTCCAGGTACTAAACGGTTTATATCAAGTTCCCAAAGCTTGTTGCAAGCTCTTGACAGGTCAGAAAGCTCTTCCTCAGAGGGCTCCATGCTGGCACCATAGTCAACATCATCAGAGTAGTCTTGCTCACTGGAGGGGCGTTTGTATTCGTTCCAGTTATTCATTTGCACCTGTGAACACGACGTTGAAGATTGCATGAAAATCAAAAGGGATTGGGTGTTGTGGATGATTGCTTAGGATTATTTAAGCATAGATCCTACAAGCTTATATGGCAACTCTAACCTAAGGATCCCCAATATTTTCACAACATTTCAATAGTCACATGAAGCAACAGTCTAAGGACCATCATCTATGAGGAACTCATACTGGATTGGTCATCACTCATAACTAGATCATGGACTTAAAAGATCGCTTTCCATTTTGTTTTCCAGGATTCCAAAATCCATTAGTTCGTCTGTACAACCAAAGAAGAGTGGATTATTCCGCCATTTTCAATTCTAAATGTTAATATAAAATGGTCACATTCATAGGCAGCTCAGTTGTATATGGAAAATGATATTTAATGTGCCATTGATGAGTTATATTAGAGTAAACCTTGTGGGGTTGTTTTGGAGGCTTTTTGCAGACAGTTTGCCAACCATCAGTACTCTCCTCTTCCTCCTGTTACATGTTCCACAGAAAAAACGTAAACATTTCATGTGCAACTTTAACTACATCAAAAGTAGATAGAACCATCAAAACCAAATCTACATTTCTGTTCCAATGGCCTTGGTCCGTATGATTTCGCCCAATATCCTCATTCCTTCCATATCCCTCATGGACAGCCTGCATTTATGACGTTGCTAAGAACTCAAGATTTTGAAAGACCAAGCAGAAAACCAGATGGTAGAAAAAGGTTATGGCTAAATTCAAGAGTGATGATTAAATTGTTGAACATACTCTTCCAAACCATGAGTCATATATCTAAGTTATGTAAATGGGTGAAAACTTATAAAAGGGTACAAAAGTCTTAAACGTTTTTAATTCAGCTCAGACCAAGGTTACAGGGAAAGATTTTCCACAAAAAAGTTAACAGGGATAATGAACGTGCAATTTATTTCACGATTCAAGGGATACAAAATGAGGCATTGGAATACCACAAAATTCTTTAATAGAGAACAACCATTAGTACTCAGAAGGTAAAATAAAGTTATTGCATTGCATTTGTTCTCCCCTCAAATCTAAATCAGACCCTAACAGTATTTGTAATTATCTCAGATGGAGCAAAATAATGGACCTCTGTGATTCAATATTTTGAAGTTTACCTTCTATTCCTTTGTCATGACTTCACAATTACCAATTACTTAACTAACTAGCCATCTTGCATTCTGTTTATCAAAGACTTCAGCTTATAAGCAAAATCATCGCCTATATCTTAAGGAGTTTGTGCTGTCATGTAAACCTTGCCCCTTTATGCAAAGGAAATGCTCTCCCAATGTGGGCTACGTCCAAGATCTCCACAACTTTTTGGCAATATAATGAAAAGAAGCAGAAAATTATAGCAGAGTTCTTGTATTGCTACTACATACATAAGGTTATACTATGTAGTTGGATCTGCCGCACACATGACATGGTGTATAGTACTCTCACATTCCATAACAATTTCTCACTTCCAGTGTTGATTCAAGATGCAGCGAAACAAGCCTCCTTGAGAGTGATCGCCAGGTGGGTCATCTTGAAAAGTCATTTTGGGAAATCCATCTACTCATTTCAGATACCATGTAATCCTATCTCAAAAGCCTCAGAAACTAAGGATGATATCCACATTTGTTCAGTAAATCACTGGACAGTGATTCTAATCTGTCAATTCCACCAACATTTTTAATTCACAAACTTCAAGCAGGGATGAAAATAAGCTAGAGTCCTACCCAATAGATAGTGGTAGGTTGTTCAAGCTTCACTTCACAACTTAACAAACTTTCCTTTCAGGAAAAAAAAAAAAAAGAAAAAAAAGACAACTTAACAAGCCAAACTCAAGTGATTGAAGTTTTTACAATGCCCATATATACTTTCCCAAATACCTATACACGAGCGATTCGCCATTTCTTAGTCACCGGGCGGAGCGCATCTTTGGTACTTCAGTAGGGCGAGCTTTTTGATGCTCGCGATTCTTCATTCACCGATGCAGAAAATGAAGATCTGAGTCCTTGGTTTTTCGACTATACCATCACCGACAGGCGACAGCAGGGTCAGAGTTGTCAAGTTTCAACGGCACTTTATTTACTATTACTAAAAAGTTCTTGCAACGAAAAATCTTAAGCTTATCAAGCCGAGTAGAGGATTGAAGAGTTCCAAAATGTGTTCAAACTTGGTTTGTTTGTCCAACAACTCAATCTCCTTTTGTGACTTTAACAAGTCAACAAGATCGAACAAGAATCAATTTTGACTACCCTAACTTCTAGTCCACAAATACCAAATCAACTTAAACAAACATATAAAACGAAGAGAGATAGAGAGAGAAGAACCTTATGCGGTCGTACTGACGGCCGCGATCCACTAGACTCCCACTCCTCTGTTCTTCCATAATTCTGTTCCTGCACAATCGCATTTGCACTTCACTAGAATTTCGGTCGACTTTCATACCCAATTTTCCTAAGCCACTCCACTACTTCAAAACACAAACAAATAGTCCATCCAAAAAAGATTAATTCATTATTTCCAAAGAAAAATCAAACTTTATGGTTCTCTTTTTTCTTTTTGTTTCAACAATTAGGGTTGTCCGAATCAACTTATGCGCACCTCAATAATTTCCCTCCCCGGTCTGATCGGTCATCACACCGAGACTAGAGAATCTACAAGAGATTTCTCCCTTGTGGCTTAGCCCCGAGAGGTTACCCAATTTTGAATGTCTGGTTTACAGCTCATCCATATCCATATCCATATCTATGTTACCACTTGGGAATAAAATAATTTTGGCAAAAAATAATATTTATAAGTTCTCATCTACAGGACCGGATAATCTTTATAGGACGAAGATAAAAAATAAAAATAAAAATAAAACAAACACCTCTTTGTTCCACTGATTTCCATCGTAACCATGTCTACGGTCACTGGTCGGCTCGTCGTTATCCTGCTCCCCAGACACCACCTGCGCATTCTAGCGTGAATCAACCATCGACGCAGTCAAGCGCCGGTATTATTAAAAAAACCGAATGCTAACCTGCGCCCAAGTGGATCTGGACTGCTCTTCACGAGACTCGGAGGAGTTGGTTTCTTCGTCTCTGTTGTCGTTGTGACCAAGTGCAACGTCGATCAAGCCCTTGATCAGACCCTCCATTGCTCCCAAAATTGTCCGATGCTTTCTCACTCTAGACTCAGAAATTCAGAGAACGTAACGTGACGTACGTACACATTTATATATCGAGATAACAGGGGGACAGCGATCTAAAAAGACGCTAATGAACGTTTAGGAGCGAGCAAAAACTATCAAACCGTGAATCTAGTGGGTGTGGTTTGGCTAAATTTAAAAAATTAATATTTTGGTTTTTTTTTTTGTTGTCTTTATTTAAAAAAATTTGTATTTGTTCTTTTGCGTCAAATTTTGTAGTTTTAGATTTATTCCGTCGAGACGAATCCAAAATGTATAAAATTATGGTCAAAAGTAATAATTTTTTTAATAAAGTCGAAAATAAACCAAAATAAACCAATTTTTTGGATTATTTTTCGTCTTTATTCACAAAATTTTAAGTTTGGCTAATAATTTTATATTTTTTAGATTCCTCTCGTCGAGACAAGCTAAGAAACCCCAAAAAATCGACTGAAAACTAACAAATGCAACAAAAAAAAATCAATGGTTTAAATTGGTTTGGTTTTATAAATTTTACTATGAATTTATTTGCGGTAAATCCAGGGGTACCGACCCCCGGTACAGATCATGTACCGACCAACACCGGGACCCTCTTGTGGGTCTCACACGGTCGATCCGAACCGTCCATTCATTCCAAAATCAAATTCCGAGGGGGTCTACGCGGTAATCACCTCAATCAGACGTTCCTAAGTGCTCGATCCAAAATCACCCCATTTCATTCAAAAAAAATTGGATCGAATGAGGTGATTTTGGATCGAGCACTCAGGAACGTCCGATTGGGGTGATTTCTGCGTGGGCCCTATCGGAATTTGATTTTGAGATGAATGGACAGATTGACCGTATGGGACCCACAAAGAGGTCCTCGGCGCCGGTCTGTGCACCATCGGGTCCCACGTTCAAATCCGTGGTAGTGTTTTGGTTTTTGTTTACGTATGAAATCGACCGATCTGGCCTATGCTCAATGCTCACCCCATGTGGACAACGCATGACGTGAACATTGCGAAGGGTAGGGTAGCTGAAATTGTTGAATAGAGACGATATAGATGGCAGGTGGTGGCAGTTGTGTAATAAAAGTTTCTGCCGACAGTTTTTTTTTTTTTGTCATTCGTTATTCTTAATTTATTATATCGAGGAAGGAGAATGAGATTCGATCTCGGAATACAATGTCTCATAGTCGATTAGACTTACTATCTTAGCAATCAATAGAGGAAGCGTAAGCTCACTCGACCATAGGAAGATGAATCAATAACATATCATACTAGACTTATAATCAACTTAGACTCTTTTATACTGTACTAGATACATTAGACACCTTAGAGCATCCTCATCAGACTCAACAAAAACAAATTAGACATTCAAGTCGGGAAAGAGAATTGCTTTAAACCTGTGAATAGTGCCTCAAAGGATTTACCGAGTTACTGTAGCAAAGTTATAACTTTTGCAGATTTACAAAAAAATTGTTGAGTCTGATTTTGGGGGTTTTTTTCCCCTTTCACTCAACAACTTAGCCATCAGGAAGATTTGTCTCCCCTGATGAGGATGCTCTTATAAACTCCTTTAGATTCTACTTGATTAGGTCTAAGTGGATATTTTATAATAAAATAACCAATGCGGCGTCATCAACTGAATCTGCAACCGGATCTGCACCTTGCTCTTATGATGCTGGTTATGAGACCTGGTCAACATCTAGCTCCGAATTTGTATCTAGACCTGGAACAGGGAAAAGAGCTTTAATTCCTTGGAATTGTATTTCGATTTTCGTGATGACTGGGTTTATAGTCTTTCGTAAAATATTTTAGGAGCAATCTTTATTTTAACGAGAACAATAAAAAAAAGAAGTAGAAGAAATGAACAGGAGTAAGAAAAAGTCCAGATAAAATGTAATTAAAGATAAGAAGACAATTATTTATTTTAAACTTTCTCCACCTTTAGGAGCAACAAAAAGACTAAAAAATTACGAACCAAAACAAAAAAATAAAAGTCACTAAAGACTGGAAAAGTTTAAAATAACTGGACTTTTTCTACTCGTGTTAATTTTTTTATATCTTTAATTCCATCTTATCTGGATTAATTTCAACTTATGTTCATTTCTTATACTTTTCTTTTTTTATCTTTAATTCCTAATTTTCTTGATTTTTGGATTTTTAGTTTTAAAAAAATGTGAGAGTGAGAAACATGTGACGAGAGAGAGAAACATGGGACGAGAGAGTGGGAGAAAGATGAGGGCATGATCAGTATATCCATCTCATTCAAGATGTCCCCATGGTCATTCACTAGGGCTTTCACAACTCTCCCCCTTGGATGACCACTCACTAAGAGTGTGCTTCATAAAAACCTTGTCAAGCAAAACCTAATGGGAAAAAACCTTTGACAAAGGGAAAATAGTACAGTATTCTTGTGTCCCTTAAATGTCATCGAACTGCCTCATTAAAACCTTGTTAAGAAAATAACCCAATAGGATGAAACCTCAGACGAAAGAAAAAGAGTATAATCTATATGACGACATTAACCCTTAATATTGCATAACAAGTTGTCGAGTCGACGCATTCCAATATTGTAGATCAACCATTTGAATCTTGATGTTGGCAATGCTTTTGGTGAATAGATCTGCCAGATTGTCATTTGAACATATTTGTTGAACATCAAGATGAGTTAAATACGCGTGAGGATGATGGATCTACATAGTATTCGAGTGGAAATTGAGTGTGGGCGAGAGATTAGTGTGTAGTTGAAGCAAAAATCAAGAGAAGGAGAGGGGACCAATAATGTAAGAACCGCACGTCCAAAAACCCCAAAAGGCACAAGCATTCCATGAACATATTGGACACACAAGAATTACAGACCGACCAAGCTTGCTCTTTACATCCTTCCAGCTTGATTATGGTTTCAGTTTGTTGAATTCTTACCAACCATTTACAAAAAGCTATAAATCTCCAAAACCAGTCTCACCACAGCAAATAAATGAGAGCTACACAAAAATCATCCTAAACATTTACATCCTCAACACAAGAAGCTACCTATTGTGCAAATCATTAAGTGCACCTTTGCAATCGCTTCCGAAGATCATTCTTGCAGTTCTGGCGGGTTGGAAGCTGTGTCCACGCGGTTGTACAGCTTAGGCTAATAGGCCCACACCAGCTTTAAATGTTACTTAGAAACTGATTCGAGGAACCTCAATCTCAATGTTTCCGTAAAAGTTTTCACAAAACAAGCCTTGTATGTTATTTTAAAACAAGCCTTGTATGTTATTTTAAATTCCACTACTGCCTAAAACCATTCCCAGAAACAGAACTTGCACGAACAAACCAACCACAACCATCCCCAGTTCAAAAGCCGAAAGGCTATCAAAATACCGATCATGAATCTTCCGACTGTTCTATTGTGGCCGATGGCTCATCAAGAACTCTCATTGGCCTCCAATCAGATTCTTCTCTTGGCAACCTCAACGCAACAAAGTGCAGAGCATCACTTTTCACCTGATAAATGTGACATGCCCATGGATATGAATCTGGTGCCGACCAAATCTTTTGGTCTTCAAATACTGTCTCCTCGGCAATCGATTCGGCCACACAGTACACGAAATCAGAATCTGGCTCTTCAAAACTGGGCACAGCTACGCATCCTGGAGAGACAAAACCGTCTGGAGCACGTGGGTGCCATATGGACACGGGGTTCACGTAGTCATCTGGGCAATTCCTCCATACCTAAATAGCAGTTGACATTATTATTCCATTACCAACAATTTGTGAGTTAAGTCAATATTTCACATTAGCAAAAGTGAGAGATTTGAACAGGAGTTCTGGCTTGAACGTATGCTCAAGTTCATGAAAACATTTCTAAATCATAGGTAAAGAAACAGGTGCGTGCATGTGCGTATATATGTGTATGTGCATGTAGATCTGAATGGGTTTCCTCCGAAACCATGTATATAACCTTTATGATATGTTTGGATCTTTTGTGAAGGGAAACGAATGGGGGAAGAAAAAGAAAAAGAAACAAAAGCAAAGATAAAAGAAAAAGAAATTAAACTAAAAGCACACATGCAGATTTAAAGAGCAACCGAACCAAAGAATTGAATTTTTCAAGACAAATAGCAAGATGCTTTCTAGTTTCTCCTCATTTTCCCGACCCATTTGTGATCATGCCTTCAAACATCCCGCGAACCTCCCGCCTACCGTGTAATTACAGACTTGCACTAGTTTGGCACGCTTATGGATGAAAGGCTAGCAACATAGGAAAGGGCGTGTGAAAGCATAAATATTGAAGTTACCATTCTCACTCACATCTTAAGCTTTAGATTAGCAGGTGGACACAAATTAAAGGGTTTGCACACGTTCTATTCTCTTGTGTTGGCTGGCCTCAACAAAAGTTTAGTATCACAAACAAACAAATACAATTTTGACAATTTCGGGAAGAGTAAACTAATGACCAAAATGTAAAAACAGAACATCGACCATTTCGGGAAGAACTTCAATGTGAAAGCATCCAACTCAAAACCAATTGGTTATGGGTAGAGAGGCGGTCTCGACTCGTATGCTAGTTTTGGAAGTGATAATTAACCAATGTGGTACAAGCTCTAGCATTTAGATATGAGAAATCTGGAAGCCTGACAGAAGAGGGAAAAGGCCGCAATAGTCAACAACTAAACGGAAAGTAAAAGAAAAAAGGGGCAAGCAAAACTTGAGAGAAATAGTCCCTCCGGCCCTCTTTGTTTTTAACACTACCCTTTTATCTCTCAATTGCAGGAAGTATGCATACTCATTTATAAGGGATAGTTTTGAAAAACCAAATTTTTTTATGCCTTCTCTGCCTTTGTAAAAACCTTTAAATTATGCCACCTCTTGGCTGGTATTAACCCTTTCTACTTGAGGTTACATTGGTGTAATGCTCACTCCGCAAATTGGGATTTTCCTCGTGGTGCTTCTTCGATTTATATGCACAACCCACCCATCGTAAAACAACATTTAAAAAACACATTTTTTTTTTAAGTAAGGGAAACTTGTTCAAAAGTCCTAGGCAAAGAATTTGTAACCCCATTAATCCACCAAACAAGTTTATAACTTATCCAGTCCTAATGCTGACATCTTTTTTCTTTTTTTTTCCTTCTTTTTTTTTTTTTACCAAAAAAAAAGTTTGTACCTCTAGGAAAGTGCCAAAAAAGTTTGTACCCTATGAAAGTGCCTAAAATCCTAGGGTACCCTATGAAAGTGCCTAAAACTCTAGGGTACCCTATCAAAGTGCCTAAACCACTAAAACCCTATAGTAGGAAAGTGCACCCTAAAACCTAAACCCTAGGGTACCCTTTGAAAGTACCAAAATTTTAAAAAAAAAAAATTTGTGGACCTTAGACCTTGTAAAACTTTAACGTGGACTAAATGGCTCAATAAGTCTCCACTTCTGGACCCTAGAACAATTACCCCTAAATAACTACTTATATTGAAAACAAGGCATTAAGGGAATGCCGCCCATGTAGAAAAAGAGGTGATTACAAAAAAGGCCCTATACCCTACCATTAGTATGTAAATGATCAAACTAGTCTATAAATTTTTTTGAACAGAACTAGTCTATAAATTGGTCAAGGGAAGGATTACATTCCTCCTTGTCCCAACCATACAAGCTACTAGTAAAAAAACCTTTGATCCTAAACAAAGGTTGCTCCACCCCTTCAAAACATGTCATGTTCCTCTCAAGCCATATTATCCACATAAAACAAAGAGGTATCATCTCATGTTCCTCTCACCCTCCCTTCTTTCTCCCACCATTTTCCTATCAAATAAGACGCAACTTAGGAAGGTTTAATTATAAGACAACCACATGAAGACTTGGGAATCAGTGTTGCTCCTAGGATTATACCTTCCTCAAACCAGTGGAATAAGGCCTAGGCTTCTAGGTTAGTTCCACCCCTTCTACACACCTTATCAAGTTGAGTCATTTTTATTTGACTTCAGAGCATTGAAAGCGATGTGTTTAAATACTTACCGAAATACTAAACTCTGAAAGACATGCTAGTACAGTGAGATTACATTTATTGATTTCCATTTTGAAGTTAGAACATTGAAAGCCATGTGGTGTTCAGATAGTTACCCAAAGACTCTAAACTCTGAAAGACATGGTAGTACAATCAGGTTAATTTATTGCATGCTTCTTACCAGGTCATAACCGACTGGAAGTACGAAAAGTTCCTTAATGTAACGATAAACGGCAGCAACGTTCGGAGGATGGTTGCCGACACGAGCTATATCCCCAACTGAGACGTACCTGAAAATTTAAGTTGTATATCCATGTTTAATACTGGCATGAAGAACTTTACAAGCACATGGCAGAAAGAAGGCAAACTTTGTGAAGCTAAACATCAACTCAAGCATGTAGGACAAAATTCAGGGTCCAGCCTGGAAAACAGAAATAAAGCTTTCATCATTTCAATTAAAAAACTACTTCCATAGTTCTAGGAGTAGAATAAGATAATCCTCCTTTTCAGAGAATATCTACATCCAACTGCTAACTGACTATAAGACCATCTCCTAATGACTATTTTATCCAATTTTCGTGTAAGACTTTATCTAGTTAACAAGAAATTTCAAGTTTGTGCTCCATTTGACAGTTTTAGGGTCATTTTTTCAGGCCCATTTTTGTAATAGTCTCTAAAGCATTTTCACCCGTGGCTTGTACGGCAAAATTGGTTTTGCGGGACCCATCGAGCCACGGCAAAATTGGTTTTGCGGGACCCATTTGAGAGAGGAAGAGGAAGAGGGAGAGAGGAGACTATTCCCTGATTTTCCGGAAAGGTGAGGATGTGCTACAGAGAGAGAGAGAGAGAGAGAGAGAGAGAGAGAGAGAGAGAGAGAGGCAAATATGTATGGTCTATATGAATAGCTTTTGTGTTTTTCCCTTTTTGTAATTTAACCAAAATTATAATTACACCTTAAAATTATCAAACGGACCACTTTCGTTCTTTAACTACCAAACTCCAAACACTCAATTTCTGGGCCCCTCATTTTACACTTTATAACAAAACATTTTTTACAGAGTCAAATGTGGATGCTCTAAGGAGTCGATCATTTATTATCCTTTCTTTTTAAATCACAAAGATTTTGAAAATCAGAGGATCTTGGGCCTGTAGTCTATACAGTTCATCAAGTAACCAAAAATGGTCACAATACCCCACAATTTATTTTATGTTTTACATTATCATCCAGCCTGATATCCAACAAATTAGGATCAGCAAATGGTTGGAATGCTTTTATAATCAGCTTCAAAGGACCAGTGAAGACAGTCTGAAAAGTGCCGTAGGACAAGTCACTATTGAAAAAACCAGTATACAAACAGAAGAGAGGACTTATGATTACCCATCAGGACAGACTGGTCGCCAAATGCTACAGACTTGACCATCTTCTGCAGCCTGACATGAAATGGAAGCAAGAATTAGAAAAGGGCTAAAACACCCTAGCAACCTAAAACATGAGATGAAAAAGATGAAAGCAAGCCCACACCAGTTACCTGCTTTCGGCATAACGTGCATCTACCTCTGGATTCTTGTTCACTGCTCCAAACCTTTGTAAAGTTGATGCTATGTTTAACGAATCTCCTTGTGTCAGATAACGAACTTGATGAAGAGAACTTTCTTGACTTGACCCTGGCTGTGTTCTGGGTGGACGGATCACCGTTATCAGCTCCACTCCATGCAAAGCACACATATCTCTGGCTTGAAGGAACCTGCACATCGAGAATCTTAAACTTATCACATATGGGGATCCCCAAAATATAGCTGCATCCATTTACAAAATCTGACCCTCAATGTCAAGCTTTTCATGTGTGACTGGTATGCTTTCCACATCTTTCGCACAGTCGAGCATATCCTAACAGCTTGCACTTCTCCTCCCTCTGATTCGTTTTCCACAGTGCACTTTATGACTTGGACAAAGACTTCCGATCTCCTAAATTTTTTGAGATGGAGAATCAAGTGAGAAGGTACTGTGCAACCAGCTTTTGCCAACTCCACCGTCATAAGCTCTTCCCAAGGTACATCCCACATGATCTTGCAAGGTTTTTTATCCATCTTTTCAGGGGCCAGGCACTTCCCATGCAGAGAAGACAAGGTGTCAATATAAAGTGACAAGAAGTTTGTAATAATCAATAAATTAGGAGTAAAGAGTGTAGAACTAAGTTCCATGGCCCAACCTGCAGTAGCATCACTCGCTTATTGGTTACTAAAACAATCCTTTGGTACGGCACAATGAAATGATCTTCATAATAGTCGGACAAGGCAAATTTTGAGGGCTCTTTGAATATGTCAGTGCACCCAAAATGCCGACTCGCTTCCGCAAGGTAAAGTATCATCTGGTAAAAAAAAAAAAAAAAAGTTAACAAAAGGCAATCATGATCTCCAAATAACTAGTGATAAAAGAAACTGACAAGTTTTGTCACATATACAGACATGCATTTCTATGTATTCACGTAAACTTCTAAGCAACAGATGCATATGAAGGATTTATCCGGAAGAAGTAAAATAGCTCCCTGCTTTATATAACATAGATGCTAGGTCAGCTTCTTCCCATTCTCCTATATGAGTGTAAGTGTTTCCCCCTGGGCATAATCAAGAAGAGACATCCACAGAGAAATCCTAAAGTACATTTGAGAATGTTGAGATACATTTGCAACTAATCCCTCCCAAATTGAAAAAAAAAAAAAAAAAAAAAAAACCGAGAAAAATCATTCAATGGAACTTAAGCTGTGTTTGCCATTTTCCTGACACAAATTTGGTACATATCCCATATCTGGTATCTGCTATCATACAACTGCCTCAGATGGGACTCAAACTCTAGCAAGGTCCATAGGAATAAATTTTAGTCAATTCATTTTGTTTTCAAGCTAGAAGACTTGAGCTAACCTTTGCAAAGCTCTATGTCTTTCACAGATTGTGCCTTCTCCATGAGTTTAGAAACTCCCAATTTCATTCTTCTCTATCGTTAATGATATCACAATATTGCATTTCGTGATACCAACGCATCAAAAATATGAAAAAGAACAAATAACAGTGATGTGCACAGAATTGTATTTCAGGTTCATACGAGCTAACCCCCTCCTATACATGAAGTAGAAATTTTCAATATACATGAATTTTTAGGAAAACAAAGAGAGAGAATACCTGCCCAACAGCCTCTCTTTCATTATATTCTCTAAGTATATTGTCTGCACGAATAACACGCGGATTTCTAATTCTCTGGAAGGTAATCTTGTTATTGAGAACCTCTAAGCACCGGGAACAACTTGCCCCAATGCCATCCACAGTCAATGAGAAGAAATCTAATGCACCACTAACTGGTTGTACAATGATTCCAAGGAATGCTCGTCCCAGCCCATGAGCAAGCCCAAGGATTCCATTTTGTCTGGCACTCTCCATAGGCTTCGTCACTACTCCAGAAACTCCAAAAGCAAAACCTTGTGCAAGAGCTTCTGTTCCTTGCTTGATTCCATCACCTACCCCAGTTATTCGTCTTGATGATACCTGATGCCAAGTTCCATTTTGTCGTCAGATTGGATTGTCCGTATGGATATTTGACTTGATTAATACCAGTAATACTGTTACCTGCTTTGAACGAAGTTGCAGAAACTGCCCGTCTGTTGAGAGTTCTGCAAATCCTTTACTAAGAGAAGCTAATGTTGAGCTCGTCATACCAAGTACATCAATTGAAAAGAATAAGTGTAGAGGATTATGAATTAAATCTCTCCATATACGATTTCCAATAGCAGGAATAACAGAGCTTTTCCGCATAAATCTATCTCTGTGCACCACCCTCCTCAGATGCACCTAAAATATGGAGAAAAAAAGTCAAGGTGTCAGATTAACATGGGGTTCAATAACTAACACATTTTTTTTTTGTTACAAAACAACACATCGCCATATTCTCGTAATTAATTCCACGGAATTATGTACTTTGTTCTTGAAATGAAGTAAAACTGAAATTAGTACGATTCGTGGGGTTGAAAAAGAAAGAACAATGACAGGGGAAATGACGATTTGGGTCTGATATACCGCGAGTAATGTGAGGTAAAGTCTTGGGTGCTATTTTTAGGCCAACGAGGACATTTCTTAAGATTTTGTTGGATTACACCGATAATTTTGGCCTAATTTCTAACTGTACAGAGATTAGGGTTTGTAATGTACATCCGTCAAACCAACTGCTATGCGCTAGTGCACGCCACCCAGACAGTCATTGGTTTGCTGGGGTGCCGGTTAAAGGGACACATAAAAAACACTCCATCTCAACCATTGAAATAAATGGCTGAGATTACAACTTTACTTAAAACTCTCTCTCTTCCCCATCTCACATGCACCCCCCTTCCCTCTCTCTCTCTCTCTCTCTCTCTCCCCTTTTTATTTTTAATTCTTAAAATGTTAACAAATTCTGTTCTATATATCTTTTTTTTTTTTCATAAAATTTATAATTTTAAAATCTAATCAAAGACATCTAACAAATGAGATCTATATTGAATGTAAAATTATGTAAAAATAAAATTTTAGTTTTTCAATGTGAACTTTTAATTCACAACTTCGCGATGATTCGATGACTCTTAATTTTAGTTAATGAACATTGTTCACCAAAAAAAACCTCTCCAAGTCTGTTTCAATCCACACCAAATACCTTATGCCAGTGAAATACTTGTCCTTAATTCCTCTTATCTTGAAGAAAAAAGAGAGAGAGAAACGGGATGGAAAAAAATTGACTGGACTTGGGATTATAATATGTTGAGGTCATTGCTAATGATAAGCTTTTTATTTTGATTAAATAGCCATGTCAAAATCAATAGCTCTCCATGTCACATGTGAGTGCACACCTTAGCATATTCAATAATTGATCAATGGATAAAGTCATTCAGCTTGCCTGAAGAGATTTGTTTTATTATACATAATTTTACATTTAATATGGATCTCATTTGAAAGGAGAGTTCGAGTAGATTTCAAAAAATATAAATTTTATAACAAATGGATATGTACGACAAAAGTTATAAACATTTTAAGAATTAAAATAAAAAGGAGGGAGAGAGAGAGAGAGAGAGAGAGGTGAGGTGGGGAAGAGAGAGAGTTTAAGTAAAGTTGTAATCTGAGCCATCTATTTCAATGGTTGAGATGGTGCGTCAATTTTTGTGTTTTTTTATGTGCCTACACACACACACACACACACACACACTCACACTTGGAATCTCAGTTCCGTGTCAGTTTTTCTTATAATAAGTAGGTACAGTGCTTGGATACGGGTGGAGAGTCTGGAGCATGACACGTTACAGACAGCAAATTCTCCAGAGCAAGACACGTTACAAACAGCACAAGAACTTTCAGTCTCAGATAATAAAGCAATTTCGATCGTCCAGAAAAGTAAGTAAACTGACCTGAATTTTAAATGCATTTCCAACAGCTGACAATATGGGGCTCCAAACACCTAGAACCCCATGCGGTCTTTGAGCTGGTGCTGTCTCCAAAGACACCTTTAGCCTCACTTCAGAAACATCTATCAGGCTGAAAAGACAAGTAAAATGACAATCATTCCATTTGCAAAGCCCACATTAATTCACAACTCATGGCTTATGACGTCTTATGGATCAATATGATCAAACAGTGCAAATAATTGGCAAGGGAACATATGTTCTACCAAACAATAAACAAAATCAGGTTACGCTAGCAAGGGCATTATTCTGCATTTACTAACCCCAAAGCCAGAAATCCTAAGATGTGGGAGGGTGAAATTGAATCCTCCTGATTCATGAACATTGGTACAGACAGCTTGCCGGAGAGTGACACCAAAAGGACAATAATAGAAGAGACGAATCAGATAGGAGGACAAGTCTAAGGGAAGTCCTGGTTTTTAGTTAGCTCGCATAACCAAATGGCAAGTACTTGAGAGGCCCAAAAGGACCATACACTAGTTTCGGAGGCACTGTTATATTGATGGTGGGAAAAGCTCCAATACTCCCCCGTACACTTGAAAGACCAAAAAAATATGACTCCAGAAGTATAACAAGGTGCACCTACACCACAAAAAAGGGGTATACTAGCAAATCACTGCTTATTGAAACAAAGCGCCAGGCCTAAACATTCCGAGGCTTAGTAGCTTTGATACCATAATATATAATCCAACTCAAAAGTCAAAACCAAATGGCAATGAGTGAAATGCCACAAGGATCATATTCTAGTTTAGAAAACTATCTTATCAATGGAGGAAGAGCTCCAAAAAAAGTACACACAAAGCATGCCAAGTAACTAATCATCCATCAATTGCATACACTAATATCCAGACTTCAATATTGACACAAAAGTTAAGTACTCAGAATATGGAGTTAATATAGCATAAATCTCAAGCATTTCCATTCATATTGCCCCACAAAAGCACCATTTCTGAGAAAGTATATCATTCAGTCGTCGTCAAAAGACTCAACCTACTAGAATGACAATACTACAAATTACTCAGAGGGGACAAGTTAGGGACTGCAAATAAGAAAAGCAATTGCCATCCTAGACAGCTGACAAGTTTCAGATAAGTAATAAGATTAAGAAACTTCATAGGAGAATTGTCTTGCAGAAAAAGTAAACAGACCATTTCAACTTCAGCAGTGTACAAACAAGCAATAAAAAGATTCTTACTCTATGCGTATCTCTGGATCAACTTGCGTGACACTAGAATTTTGCGGGAGCCGATCTAGTTGAAGGTTATTATAGAAATCCACAAAAGCCCAGATAATTGGCTCATAAATGTTGAGCCTCCAACACTTATCCGTTACCTATCAAAAAGTAAGAGTACATAAAATATCATAAGAGTAAACAAAATATCATCCTTTCTTATGCCACATGGTAAAAGTTCAACTTTGGGAATACTATTAAGGAAATCTTACCCGTATGTATACATATGGGTAGACCTGGATACCATCAGGGCTCTCATTGCGAATTGTTATAGTCATCTTGAAAACAGGATGATGCATATCAATGGTCTGCTCCGGTGCCAACAACACAGGCATTGGTGTCAAGGGGAGCTGGTTATCAAGCTGCAAGTAGCCCAATGTGAGCTTAAACCTGGATCAATGAAACATAAATTCAATCAACAAAACATGGGACTAGATAATTGGGGAGTACGTGGCAACATCTTATTAGGAAGCGAACTAAAAAAAATCATTTTTCCTTAATGGACCACGAGTAGATCTAGGAAAGTCGAGATGAAGACAAATGTTAACAGAAAAAGGGAGAGTGTGGAGCTTATGGTTATCCCCTCATCCTATTTGAATTTGCTTCACATGACTTGCATTTTTAGTATAGATAGGGATATACCATACAAAAAACCAGTACGCTATACAGATAGCATATGAGTGTAACATGTGTTTTGAAGCACCCATGATTCATTTACGTGACTTACTAAAGCTCTGTTATTAATAATAAAAAGTAAATACAACTTGCTAAAGGAAATAGAAACAAATAGAGCACTAAAGCCCAAACCTGAGTTGGGGGTGGGGGGGTTGGTTTATGTGGTAGGGATATAAAGAAGGAACCCATACGATACAGACATTAAGTGCAGTGTAGGATATTCAACAAAACCATAGATAGGCTCACCTGCTTGCAGTCCCACCATCGTAACCAGTCGAATACGATATGAAGAATCGCTCAAGGTACAAGTATGAGAGCTCCTTTGGTCTATGGTCTACAACAGAAATGCCAACAACTCCCAGCTCAACAATAAGCTCGAGAGGAGCTGCATTCTCTTGCGTCTTGCTCTGCATGTGAGAAGTTCCCGAAGTGCCAACAGATGTCAGCAACCTAGCACCACCATTTGAACTGGAGCCTGACTTGTCACTTGTAAACCTAGCGACCTTGATATGACCCATTTCAACAACATGAAAAGAAAGGCCTAAACCACCATCATCCACAGAGAATGATCCTGTCTTATCCAACTCGAGATTGCAGATTACAGTACTATTGCCACAATCAATTTTTGCGTCAATGAGTCTTTGGCCATAGGGATCCTCCCAAGAAAAATTGGTTGTTGAAAGAGGTTCTAAGTGAACCCAGGAGTCATCACTAAATCCGGACTGGCGAATGCTTATTGTCATGTTAGTTGTTCTGTTCTCGAGCCTGTTGGATAATAAATTGAAAAACAAAAAAATTGGAACATAACTAGGAGCATAATTCCAATGACATATTGACTTAGAAGTACGAGTACCTGATTGGACCATTGGTTGATCCAGGGCGAAAGACAACAATAAAACGCGATCCTTCTTCATAGCCCCTAATTTCCGTCCTCAAAATTCTACGAGCACCATCATGTTTCCACAAAACCAGATGGATGGTGTCCTCTTTCATGATTTGAAGAGGGAATGACCATTTTGTATTTTCCAATTGGACCTATGAGAATGAGTATGGTTTAAAGCCAATTAGTACAATTGCTTTCAAACACAGAAATTGAAAAAACAGACTGGAGCCGCAATGCATTAGCTTAAAAATCATAATTACCAATATATTGAGAAATGATACAACAACAACACATGAATAAAAGTGATACGGATCTCAGCAATTGAAAAGAAACAAAAAATTGAAACTCAAATTACATGAGGAAGTAGTTAAATGAGGTCCTAAACAGACTCCATTAGAAATTCCAATGTGGCTTTTGCGTTTTGCCGGAACTCCTTTATTTCTATTTTCTTCAGTTATTAAAAGCGATGTTCCTCTAGCAGTTAACTAACTTAATTTACAAGCAAACCAACTAGGTTTCGCATGAACAGATGCATGGAAACTCAAGCTTCTCCACTCTCATTTTCCTGTTCCATTTGTCAACCCCTTAAACCTGACTTGCTCTGACCATTTATATAAATCCATATGCCTTAGACTTGAGTCATAACGGGTGAGGATTTTTTTTATTTTATTTAGGGTGATTGAAGGTAGGCTTGAGTTTTGCATGATTTTCCCGTCTTTTAGTGCACTAAATACGATAGACTAAACAAACAAAGTTGTGTGAGTAATTAGCATATAATGATCCAAAATAATTTATTATCTTTGTCATTTATTGTCCAGGATTTGCAGCTTTCTGCTGAAGGAAAAGTATGACTTCAATATTGATTGTGCTGGACCCTTCAGCACCCTTCAGGGCAATCCTACTTCTGTGATTCCCATCTATGGCCGTATTATACATTCCTTAATTCATGGCGTATGGTTAACAACCTTGAAAGAGTGAGCAGTCTACTTACTTGGAGTTTAGTAGGTCCACTTGCTTCTCGGTATACAAAGGAGATCCGAGAATCAGATGCACGTAGAATTTTTGGTTCATCTTCACCGCTCAACTTGATAAACATATCTTGACCGATTCTGTTCGTAAAAGTAACGAATGGTCGGACAGAAACCACCTGAAGAAAATGTGGTAAAAAGTTCAATATCCAAATACTATATTTGTCAAAAAAAATAGTAAGAGCCTGCAAGAACCTTGGTTGGAACAGATTGATATGGGCACGGTTTTGAAGATATAAAAAGCCGCATGCAATTGCCATCAGCATCGTAAGCACAAACATCCAATGACCCATCCTAAAATAGAAGAAATACTAAAAATGAGTTCAGGCTTACTGAAAGAGGACAGAACATATTATTTTGAATGCATACCATGTCGCCAAGAGGAGAAAGGTCTTTGGGAGGTCCAAATCGCTCACCACCAGATTGACTGATGCAAACAGAAAGAGCTAACGTTTTAAAATTCAATGCAGAAGCAATTGTATAACCTCCGTATATTTCCTCCTCAGTAATTTCCTCAAGGATTACTTCATTTTTTTCTTTCGACTGAAAAGGTAAACCAAGCTTCCGTGTTTGTTTTCTTGCTGCCATATCTATAAGCCGAAGCTTAAGTGGCGGGCACCTTGCAATTGAAAACCAGTAAGAAGAATAGACCCTGATGATCTTTGACGAAAGTGAATTCTGCTTGTTTTGGTTTTGTTCAAGAATGATCTGAACAACCCTGTAAATCCAATAACTTGAATCATACATGAAACAAGAAAAATTGTTAAAAAAAACGAGAAACAAAGCATAATAGGGCCGGGAACAGCTATGGACCTTCCGGAAATTGAGCTTCTAAAGCTTATTGTTTTTACTGGATTTCTGCTAGGATGGGAGATAAGAACAGCCTCCTATGAGAGAAAAAAAAATTGAGAAGGTGTGTTAGAATAGTGCTGCATCAAGAAATAAAATTAAAATGAAACAAGTGTCTAAGCCTCAGAATCTTCACATGTATTGGCAGCCACCCTCTCTGTGGAAGCAGCGAAAAGTATAAAGGTTTCCGAATGTCAGCGCTATAAACCTTTACAGTCTTTCCCGGACAAAAAATTCCTCTAGAGCAGACAAGAAAGTGACCACTGTCTTGCATCTCAAGTACAGAAAATTCAGCTGCTAGTGGAAGATCATTTGTGATAGACAGTGGGGATTTGACCACAAGATTCCAATCTTGAATTGGATCAGAATGAATGTCCTTAGCAATTTCTGTTGCTTGGCTACTTAAATAAAACCACATTCCATGAGAACTATTTGATGAAGCCGCACTCATCTCTGAGCAATATAGTAGTTCCTCAGTCTCGGTGAGAGCCGAGACACATATTCCAGAATTTTCAGTCTTAGCCGGCCAATCAATTACAGAACTCCAAGAATATTCACGGGGGCCATCGGGATCTAAAGGCCTTAAATGCAGAACATATGACAAAGAATGAGTTAAGGCAGGTAGAGGAAGGGGAACTGTTTCACCAGGCTTCAGTGGTCCAACAAATATTTGCTGCTTCACATCTCCCAATATCTGTTTCCTACTCCTGATCCATCTCCTCTGTCTTGCATAGCTCACAAATTTTATAGGATCATGGGACTCGGGCCACTTCAGATTTTCAAGATCTGGGGCATAAATCCACCCATCAGATGTATTAACAGAAGCCTTGTCTATATGCCAATCATCAACCCATTGCCAGCCTGATGGTAACTCAATCCCAAAAGTATCCTGCAAAATTTAGCAATTACATAAACGGTCCCGGAGCAATTTACACACACACACACACATTTGTGAAGTAACTCGCAATCAATGATGAAGTAATCAGACAGATAGAGGTCAGTAACAAAAGCAGAACCATAACTTAAGCCATGTGGAAATTCCCAAGTTTAGCCTCTCACCTGACGAGAATGCACACAGTCTGAGCGACCTAGCTCAGACTTAGCCATACAACTTATCCAACCAAGGGTAGGGTCGTACTTTTCAGTCTCGAAGAACTCATCTGTCAAAATACTATTGACATCCATCCCTATCTCCTCTGACTTGCTTGCACCTTCTAGTGTCCGCATATTTCCATCAGAATCTCTGAGTTTGAGGCACACATCAAGTGTGAAATCGGTACTGTTACGAACTGACACCAAAGATCTAATATTCACATATCTGTTGCCATCCTTTATGCTTACTTCACTGGCTACAACATCATTGCCCAGCCTCCAACAAGCAGCAGGTGCAGCATAGTTCAGTCTCACAGTTGTCCAAGGTCCTTCCCTGGTAGGACTGATCTGAATAAACCCAGGTTTTCGCCCCCCAGGAAAGGACAGCTCATTATCTTCAACTTCATTTGCTGGTGGTAACAGTACAGAACATCTTATTCTTCCACAAGGTTTCTGACATTTATCTCCTTGAGTTATCTCCTGTAGGAACATCAACAAGGTGAGAATTCCCAGAATACGTACCACTTAAATACAAACTAGAGTTGAGACACGCGATGCATGTGCAAGTAATAACAAAAATTGAAAACAAAATACTGTTCTTATGACTGGGACAAAAAAACTGAAGCAGGGTAGTTATAGTATTTGCTTTTCCTTTTATGCCCTTATAAGATTGTCCAAAATTGAGGGCATCAGTTTGTAAACTGTTTCACTATCTTGGACAATGTTGGAATAGCAAATTGTGAGCCATCTTCATTTTTTGGTCCATACCAAAAGGGGCTCACCCTTAAAAGATAGAATGCGTGTAAAATGTTTCCCTTTTTTGGACAATGTTGGAATAGAAAATTGTGAGCCTGCTTCATTTTTTGTCCATACCAAAAAGGCTCTCCCTTTATAGATAGATGAAGAGAGAGTAGCTGGTAGTTTCCCAATATTGAAACATAACAACCAGAGGAAAAATGAGTATATAGGAAAAGGACTCTCACCATAGACTCGGGCGGAGACAAGTCTATCCAAGTGAATTCACCTAAATGATCATAAGTTTTGGCTATCTGCTTCAAAGAAGCAGAAAAATATCCAACAGGTTCGCCTGTAATATAAAACGTACTGTTAATTTCAGAAATTGTAGTGCGAGTTGCATCATATACAGGGCTGCACAAATGTGAAAAACTTCATGCTGTTGAGACTGCAGCAGCATCCAATACCAGCTGTAGTTATACTTCGTGGAGGAGACCAGAACCCCTTTCGGTTGTTTGGGGCTCGCCTTAGAGGAAGTCCTAGAAATAAGCCTTCAACACCTTTCCACCACCTCTTTTGCTCTACTTCCCTATTGGATATACTTGTTGCCCAATCTTACCCTTAGTGTAGGTATTACTATTTATCTGTGCTTTCATGAAAACAAAATTTTGAAATATGGAAGAGCAAACATCCAGATTGCGAAGGACGAATAGGCTTAAGAACTAACGAAAGTACTTTTGTCCCTAAAAGCATTGTTAAAGCTTTCATCAAAAATTGATCCTACGTGATGCAAGACCGAGCAACTTTCCTGGATACTATTTGAATAGACGTCTTGTCTTTTCCCACCTACGTTTTGTTGCAAGCCACAACGAAATGTATAGGGAAACCAAAAGACACATTTTCCCGTCAGGGCGAAGTTGCTTCCATTGAAAAAGGGTCATAAGTGAAATCCCCAAATTTTCAGACCAATTATTCCATAAATTCCTGTCTTTTACTGTTGCTGCTCATTTTACCCTTGTCTACATTACACAGGCCAATACATTTTGCTGTAAAATATGAAACCCAAAAACACGTACGTGGAAAACTAAAACTCGCATTTTCCTATCACAACACAGTTGCTTCCATTGAAACGTTAATATATCATTGTATGTGCAGTCTTCAAAATTCCAGTCTAGTAAATTTGCAAATTAAAACAAAGAATGGATATCGAGAGTTGGTGAAGGAGGATTAAAATTGCAAATAAAATAGAAGAAAATGTCTCCCAACTTTTTTAGTGTAAATAACAGATAAATCAAAAGGAGAGAAGACATGGCAACTCAGCATGGAAAGAGCATCTATATACTTGTGGCTGAAAATAAGAATTCAATTTTATTAACTACACGAGCATTCCATCTCAATGAACTATGGAATTTGATTGATTTTCTGTCTGGGTAGATGCAAGAGAGAGAATAAAGAAACAGCCTATAAAAGTTCATCGAAAGGCTTACTAATTTGCAGCCTCAGTTTTAGAGTAACTTAAGTTACCGACTCTCAAAAGTATCTTCACTGGTAAGTATAAGTACGTAGGTGGCAGAATAGAACACTGCATCTTAATTTCAGTTTTTGGTAGGGGAAAGGAATGAATTCAGACAAAATTATGAAATATTTATCCATCAGCATCTTCAGTTAAGGCTTACCAACAATGAGGCAATTCAACAATGAAGAAGTGTGACAGAACCTTGTAAAACTTATATTACCTTTTCCCATGTCGGTAACGATAAGTTCCACCATGTAGCACTCCTGTTCAATTACCCGAGGGAACCATGAGGCGGTAGCATATAAACGATTAACAAGTTGAAAAGGCCAAATTATTTGCCCAAAAAAAAGCCTAAAAGTTGATTTAGATTTATATTCAACAAATTCCAAATTTGAGATATATAAAGCCAAGCATCTCAAAGACATCCATGCGTATCAAGTAGCTGAAAACAATCTATTAACGAAACCTTTACAAGTACTCAGATAGACATAAATTCATGCCCCAAGACTTGTTATCCCACACAGTATATAGCTGCATTGTTAGATGGTGAAATTATAGTGGTAGCATATGCAGGAAACTTTCGTATCATCTTTAAGACTCATATAATATGAAAATACACACAAGGGCAAGTTACTGATGGGGACAGGAAGGCATAGGATGAAGAACAATCGAAGATAAGAATATTCAGCTTATTTAGAATTCCAATTACTTTGGAGTTTTCATTTTGTAAGGGTTTAGTTCATGTTTTTTTGTTTCCTTATATTTCTACGTCCCTAATCCCTTTTGAGCACTACTCTCAGCCCACATCTCGTCGGATGTGTATTGAACTAGGATTTTGGGACATAGATGAATTGATTTCCTTCTTCATTTGCTCCTCTTCCGAGGCTTCTATGTTTTTGTGTTTCCTTATATTTCTACATCCCCAATCCCTATTGAGCACTACTCTCAGCCCACATCTCGGCGGATGTGTATTGAACTAGGATTTTGGGAAATAGATGAATTGATTTCCTTCTTCATCTGCTCCTCTTCCGAGGCTTCTACATAGATTCCATCACCTTGTGAACTTGGATCATGGAAACATGTGGTCAGATATGGGAAATTGCAATGATATGCATGGAGTGTGTGAGATGGCTAGATGCATGCGTCCTGCACATTCAAATACTTTTTTCTTATATTATTCTGTGGTATGAGATGGCTAGATGCATGCGTCCTGCAGATTCAACAGAGTATATAGTCAAAGACTGAAAAAACTTTCTTGGCCGGCTGATTTGATTTTCAGCTCTAACATCATCAAAAAGGATCAACATGTATATATATGAATTTCTTTTACCCCTAACAGTGCCATGTGTCAAGACAGAAATTGAGGCAAGAACAGAAAGTAGTTCATGTAATTTGTCCCTTACTGCTAGAAGAGACAATATTAACCACTTCAAAAATTAATTTCTAAACAAAAAGGCAGCTCAATGGTCCGAGGTTGAAACTAAGCAATTAAAATGCGAAGATTTTCAAAAATCTCTACTCTAATAGTACTAACTAACCATAATACGTATACATTGGAATTATCTGTAAACAAGCCTGTCAGGAGGCTAAGAAAGAGTGAGGGAAGCTAAATGAGATCATTTGAGAATTTCTATAATCAACAAGAAATTAAGGATTGGGAGAACAATATTTCTAATCTTGTTAAAGGAGAGAGAAGAAAACAAGAGATTTTCTCGAAGTTAAGTGAACAAAGATCGCGATTGTAAGGTACTGTTAAAGGATGATAAAATTAAGAGAAGATAGAAGAACTACTCCGATAAACTACGGAACAAGAAGCATAAGGAGAACCCAAATGAAAAGGGTTTGGCCATCCAGTGGGATTGGGACACTGGGAGCAAACAGTATTTGGGTTCTCGCGAAGTACAAAAGTCTGAAGTAGCAAAATGCGCAGAGGATGAAACCAGACAAGGCTTTATGACAAGATGATTTTCATATCAAGGTATGGAAAAGCCTCGGTGACATTAGAATGTCATGGTTGACAAATTTATTCAACAAGATTATTCAGACTACAAAGATGTTTTATGAGTTGCAAAGGAGTATCCTAGAACCAATATCTAATAACAAAAGAGTACCCTAATACCAATGTGTAATAATGAAAGAGTATCCTAGTACCTATATATAAGAGTGTCCTTGTGGTTGATTATTCTGTGAAGATGATGAACGAATTAGGTTCAAGAGTTCGGATAAAAGTTATTGCGCAAAATGGTCAACCAACCACAAGGTGATTAAGTTCCATAATCAAATATGAGGGGGTGAAACCACACATGGACTAAACCACAGGGGGTCAACTTAATTTTCCAACATTTAAGTAAGATGAGACTCCAAAATACCTACTAAATTGAGGGAAATATTTGTTGGAATTACAAGAAGATGGCTAACTTGAAAGCACATAATCTATATCAATTAATCAAAAACTACAAAAGTAACAATTCAACAAGTGTTTTGCACAAAATCCCACAGATAATATGAAAAACCAAATGAAACCAAGTGAAAGATCATTGATTGTCTATGTGGATGAAATTACAACCAAAGGTGATGATCAGAAAGGTACTGATGAGTTAAAAGGACTTCCTACAACACTAGTTTCATACTGAGGACTTGTGAAAATTGCGAAATATCTTGGGCTTTGAGCTGGCGACAAAAAGATGGTATTAGCTTTTCTCAAGGACTTACGGGTTGGATATTCTAAAGGGCATTGGTTTATTGGGGTTTAGGCCTCCAGAGACCCCGACAAATCCTAATGTCAAACTTTGTGTTAATCAAGAGGCATGTTTCCGAATCCTGACCAGTATAGTCACTCAGTTGGAAAATCGAATTATCTTACCATTACACATTCTAATATCTTGTTTGCTGTTGTTATAGTTAGTCAATTTATACACTGTTCATCTTCAACATGGGGAAAATGTCCTTAGGTTTTGAGATATCTCAAAGACGATCCAATTCCAGGTCATGGTTGGTTTGTTTTTACAGGATATTGTACCTTCCTACATAAAAATCTAGTCACTTGGAAGAACAAGAAAAAACCAACTGCTACACGGTCTAGTGCAAAAGCGGAGGACAGAGCCATGGCTTACACTACAAGTAAGATTGCGTGGGTGTGCTCCTTTCTTGATGAAATAGGGTTCAGTGTGTAGTTGCTTATGAATCTATTATGTGATAACCAAGCAGCAATTTGTATTGCATCTAATTCAGTGTATTATGAGAGAACTAAGCATATTGAGATCAATTGTCATCTTGTTCAAGAAAAGGTGGATGGTGATGTGATAGCTACTCCTTTCGTGTCTACAGGCGCTCAGTTAGTCGACATGTTCTCTAAACAATTGTTTATGCCACGGTTAGAGTTATTTGCAAGAAGCTACGATTGTGTCATATTGATTCTCCAACATGGGGGGAGTTTCATGAGTTAAAAGGGTTTATTACTAGTGAGTGAGGGCATGATCATTCTATTTTGTACTCTTCACTATATATAATTAAACTGTACGTTGGGTTAATCAAAACCCTAAACACTTTTTCCCTCACCCTAGTTAACAAGTTTATTATAATTCTTAGAATGTTTGCAGCCATCACTTAACTTCCATTTCAACACAAACACACAAATGATTTCAAGTTCACTCACCTGGGGCAGCGAACAAAATTTTTTGTTCAATGTCCTCATGACGATTCGCCAATCATAATTCTAATGATACCAAAAGATCAGGTCATATTAAAAATTTTATGCCCATGTTGAAATCTATGTATCACCATGTTGTAATCAAAGCATCATCTCGAGTTTTCATGATATGGTATGAAAGTTTGCAGCCCCTTGTTTATGACCTCACTAATTCATCAGGGACTAGCAACTCTCAACTTGAGCAGAAATGGAGAAGACGACCACGATTACTCATACGGAAGGGGATTTGATAGGTTCCAATTTGATCATACCTCCTCATTCATTCCGAATCCTCATAGTAAAAAAAGAAAATATATATAGATGAAAATAATTGGATGCAATAGAATGAGTTCATTGCTTACTGGTAAATCAACTTTGAAGAAAAATATTTCATTCCACTTCACCAATTCCATGTCAGAACATCCAATGTGATCAGAGCTGGCCCCACATGTACGTGCACTTTGTTGATTCAGAAGTGATCCACCAGGAAGGCTTTGGTCTAGACGAAGACGGACAGCTACTGTAAATTGATGATCTGACAATCCTCCTACTCTATGTAACTGTAAGAACAAACAAATAGTAGACCAAAGTGAAAGACAATTCTCAGAGGAAAAAGGATATAGAATTAGATCAAGTGTGATCCATACCGCTAGCAATAATGATTTGCATTTTTCGTTTTGGTTAGCAAAGGAAAATTACATTTGAAGAGCATCAAGGGGATGCTATCCAAGTACAATGGAAGGCCTACGAGGCTAAAAATAGAACGAGAACCACACACACTACTAAACCACAGAGTTTGTGGCTACCCATGTACAGATTCTTACAGTTAGAAAAATAGAATATATCAAAACGCAGGACCAAACACACAACAAAACCACAGAATTTAAGGTTCGTGGCTAGCCATGTACAAATTCTTTGCTTAGAATTATAGAATAAGTCTCTATTATTGCTGCATCCATAGATACTATGTATTTAAGATTTAAGGTTGTAATTTACCACAATTGACTTCCCTGTAATAGAAAAATAAAATTGCACCGCCAGTCTTCCAAAGCAAATAAATCTTGACAAATAGGTAACAATCGGTGGATTTAATCTTACTAAAGCACTTGATCAAAAAAGCCTAATTTATTGTTCCAGACATTGGTGGCACTGGCAGCAACAAATTCTCACCAAGGAAATCGAGATATGATTACAAACACAAAATTCCCAGCAAGTGGAAGAAGGAAGACGTTTCATAATTCAAAAGAAAAATATACTCCGTATTAGGTTCTAATACAAGTAAGAAGATTTGTTTCCTCACCATCTCTCTCGTTATCAGGGGCAACAATTTCAAACACTTTTTTTTATTTTTTCACGTTATTTTTCTTCCACTATGAAGAAGACCTACATTTTAACGGAGTTCTCAGAACTTATCGTGAATTACTGTAAATGTTTAGATACCCCACCCTTTTGGCCCTTTGAGTGTTGGAAGAATAAAAGACCTAAAGTGGAACGTAAACAATCATAAAAACAGCAAGACAAATGGATTTGACGACCGTATAATCAGTAACCAGAAGTTAAGAGGACAGCTATTTAACTATCCAAGGTCGCCCATTATTTTCTGAAAAAAGGATGTAAATCGTGGCAACAGATTTATCCACTGAAAAATTGGCTCCAAAGATTAAAAACAATGCTATTCCCCAGATTAGATGGTCGTAGACTTAGTTACCAGAAACCGTCTACTTTTCTCTACTGCGAACAAGGGTATCACACACTGATTTCTTAGATCTTGCCTTTTCTAAAATCTGTTTTTTCGCTATTAGTTTCTCAGAAATCATGACATTAGTATTCTAAGAACTCATTTGAATCAAAATCAAACATATTGGAACCCCTCCTTTCTTAAATGAACACTTGACAAGTGGTATACTCGGGGCCAATTTATGAAGATTCAAGTAAAGCAGCACTTGGGCAGCAGACTCAGTCCCTGCCTTATCTTCGGACGAGGAAGCTAACCGGCTTCCGACAACGGAGCAAGAGATGCAGCAAGCTCGCCAACTAACTGTTCATGTTTGAGCTTGTTGGCTTGCTCTTGCTTCATTGTTATTTAGACACTACCTGAATTTAGTTACTTGGTAGTCTACGTGAAGTATCCCGATGGATATAGAGACATATTAGGAGCACGACAAAATGAGGCCGCAATCACAATTCACAGCCCCAACCAATGCAGCCACAAGGGCACAAAATTGTTTAACAAGCAATAGTCCAATTCTCTAGTGTCACAAAGTTGGGATCAAATCACTGCATTCTTTGGCATCATATCCAGAACTAATAAGAAAAGGAAGCATACCTCAGCTTCTGCTATTACGATGGTCACCATGGATCTAAGTTTCTCACAAAGATTTCCTCTCAAGTGAGACTCCAACATATTTTTCCAAACTGGAACTTTAAGAGGCTTCATATCTCCAGATGGCATCTTTATTATGTTCGAAAGACCCCTGACTTCAGTAGCTCTAATAAAAATGTCCTGGCCAAGTTTGTTTTGTGGAACTATATAATAATTTCTCCTGTGGTGGACGTCAAGGAAAGGTCTTCCACTAAAAGGAGGAGAAGCTGATTCTTGCTGAAAACCATCAAGAGAAACCAATCTTTAGTAGCACATTAAGGCTGGTTAAAGCAAGTGATAACAAAGGTTTACACGGGTAACGTAATTTACTCTTTCTCCGTAGGATTTATCCACTTGACTAAGATTGTTCCAGCTGGCATAAGCTTGGAAAATCATGTTAGCGTTAGACACTGAAACATTCACATTCAGATCCCTCGAACAGGTAAGACGTAACTGAGAAGTAGCGCCTGGGGCAGTGGAATCATATTGGTACCTATCCACAGTAATAGAGAATGGATTAAATTAGACAAGTCCATTGTGAGAAAGTAGATGCATTTCAAACTATATGTCTTGAAGCCAGCATCCACTTCTATCACATTCTTCCTGAAGGAGACTATTGACAGAAAAAGGGAAAAGCTACATGGTAAAGGACGGAGACGTGAATGCAGATAGTAGAAGTTCTAGGAATCAGTCAGTGGAAAATATGCTTGTAACTGACTCCAGAAATGAGCGATCAAAGGATTTTGACTAATGCAGCACATAAGATCACCTTAAGAATCCATCAACTGGCTCAACAAGAGGCTCCCACGATTCATACTTATCATTATATGATCTGGCAGCCAATGAGAAGCTGATGGCAGAATTCAAATACTCAGGCCTTCCATGTAAGCTTAACCCAATACCACTTAAAGAAATGTTGAAAAGAGGGACCATCTGCAATTTCAAGCATAGTTAGAGAAAAAAGTGCAATTACAACAAAAAACAATATTACTCACCTAAGCTTTCACTAGAGATTAGCCATCGGGTTACAACCATCTACACCACTGTACAATACATAATCTAATATTCTAAAACCTAACGAGATTCATTTGAAAGCGCAACAAATGGAAAATCAACCTGTTGAAACATAACGTACAAACTGTAAGATAACTTGATACACATTGTTGGGCCCATTTCTTAACAATTTAAGCTTTTGGGATTACAGGCAACTTCACATGGTATTAGAGCTCAGGTCGTGAGAGGTTTTGGGTTCAAGTCTCTCTATTTGCATTTGTTCCCCGTTTTGCATTTTCTTTCTCCCCTTCGCATTCTGTTTCGCTCTGTCTCCGAAAAATTTGCATCTCCATGTGCAAGACATGGTTGCACGTGAGGGAGGGTGTAAGATAGCTTGACATACATTGTTGGACCCATTTCCGAACAGTTTAAGCTTTTGGGACTACTGGTAAATTAACATAAACGTTTAGTTTGTCCAATTCACATAGCAACATATTAAGCTGACCACTAAAAGCAAAAAAGCACTGTGATGTATTAAAAAGATCAAATAACAGATGACAAGACAATATGCTTGAATGACAATGAGTGGAGAGGCTGCCGAGACTCATAGACTAGTTTTGGAGGTGATAATTAAATGACATGGGACAAGCTCTAACACTTCAAAACATGAAGATCCATCATACTTCACAGCTGAAGAAGTTGAAAGGAACTAGTTTTCAAGCAGTTGTCAATGTCGAGGAGGTATGTGACGTATTTAAAGGAGACTCAACCCGACACATCTTCAAAGTTTCAGGCACTGAAATGGAGTTCTGCCTCTATCTAGTAGTGCACACAGACAAAGAAATGGAACCAAAGAACATACGTGCAATCAGAGGTACCAATCACCCAGGGGAAATTTAAAGATAGCAGCAAGGCAAGATACATACCAGAATTGTGATGGTATATTTTCAGGTACCATAGTGTACAAAGAGAACCAAAGAAAAGCAAACCAAACCGAGCCTTAAGTCCCAATCAAACTATATGAATCGGTTTAATCCATTGAGCTACGTCGAGAGCATCATGTTCCGTAATATCGCAGAAACCTAGGTAATTATAAACTACAGCTTCTAAAGTCAATGTTACACACCCAGGGGTTGCCCCAGTGGTTAGGACGAGTGCCTGACTTTAGGGGTAGTCCCTTTGGTTAGGAGTTCGATTCCCCGCAGGGTGAGTACCTGTGCTAAGTGGGGGGCCGTGACTAGTGTGGGTTGCGCCAGCTCCCTCCGAGGTTTGGGTCGTGCAGTGGGTCCAATTAGTGGTCTGTTGTAGGGCTGTTCCAAGGTTATCAAAAAAAAAAAAATTTTAAAAAATAAAATAAAATATGTTGATCTACTCCACCCCTTAGTGTTAATGTCAACCGTAACCACATTACTCCTAACTACCGCATCGACCCTTCTAAGATACACATGTCCAACCACCTTAATCTATTCTCTCTCACTATATCTTCTATTAGTACTACCCTTAACCCTACCATTCGTGAAGGTTTCCGTTTCTAGTTCTATCTTGCAGAAATGCAGTTTAACACATCCATCCTAACATTCTTATTTGAGCAACACTTAATGTAACATTCTCATTCACACCTTGTTTCTAACTAGCCCAACGCTCCTTACCATATGACATGGCTGGTCTCATGTCATAATAAGGATCTAACCAGATTTTCTAAGCGTTGGGGCTATCAGTTAGCTAACGCACAAACTACGCCTGTTTGTGTAGGAAAATGAGTTGTACCTCATTGCATCAAGCAGAATCCAACACATTCATTCCAATAAAAAATGGGTTATTTTGAGGTTGGTTCATGATTGGATATGGTGACACAAATCAGGTTAAACAAATCCTTACCATGCCACCATAGTCATCAAAAAGTGCTGCAGAAAATGTTCCAATTTCCGCATCAATGACAGTGTCATCTGGACCACTAGGTGTGTCTCGATCTGCAAGCTTTACAGCAAACCTTCTGGGAGGTTTCTTAAAACCACTACGGACAACAAAGGTTCCCAACTCATTGTCAACAATCCATATACTGAATGGTTCTTTCATAAACCTGACGTCGGATGTGTCCCATATACTTTCCTCTAGAAATTGACCCCCAGTAACCATATCACTGCGCAGACATCTCAATGAGCTGAAATCCGATTGCTTTGGTGTGCCCTTACATGCAACACAACCTACGGCAACAAAACCTGGGGGAGCTTGAGGCAGCCAAAAGGAGATATTCTCCATTCTTCTTTGTTTCTTCATCTGTCCAACAAGCTGAAAATCCAGAGGACGTTTGAAAAGCCCATCGCCTTCAGAATCGTGTAGTACAATGCACGTATTTGGAGGCTCATGCCTATAATCCAAGCACCAAATATTATCTTATTCTTGAAGTTCAAAAAAAAAAAAAAAAAACAGCAAGAGGCCCATAGATACAAATTACATACCCCTCTACAGCAATATCACCAAAATATACCATTCCTTGAGGAACTATGGGACGCCATATAGATAATTTCTTTCTTGAGCTTGAACCTTGGTTCCACCATATCAATCGAAAACTAGCAACAGCCTCAAAACGCCGTCCAGAGTTTACAACTGATGCTCTTTCTGACTGGAGGGCTTGTGCATGATCAGAAGTAACTGCTTCATTGTGTGAACTCTTGGATGTTGAAGATGCTTCTGGAAACCCGAATAATATATGACGCAATTCATATGCCCTACCAATCATGGTCAAAGTAGCGGGGTCTGCCGGCAAGAAAGAACCAATAGAGTTGTCCACGCGCCAAAATGCCAAACTGGATAAGCTGCTGCGACCAAACAATGAAATAGAACTCAGCAATATTATCACTAAGAGAGGAATGCATATTGCATACAAGGATGAGCAACCAGCAGTATATGAATCAAGAAGCCTGGAGCCAATTATATCGTTAGGGGATACTTAACGCTATCCTCCCAGTGCAAACCTCTCAAAAAAAAAAAAAAATTTAACTTCCCAAATTTTCCCGCACTAGAGATATTGTGGATCCCATTCATGCCACTGCTCAGCATCTGTCAAAGAGTAACTAAACTTATTGTTTTCTGATTGGATGAAATCAACTCCATGATGGTGTATATCACACACTAAATGCAGGCATATATGTATTTAGAATCCATACAAACAAGGCATAGTCACATACCAAGTGTTAGAGCTGATAGTAATACAATCCCTTGGATCACATGGCGAAACTAAAGAGGCCAAGATGCAGAAAGCAGAGGACAAGGGAGGTTGCCTCCTTCCGGTAGAAACCACACAGCCCAATGCAACATAGCCTTTAGGTGCTTCAGGGAACCAAATGGAGCATATGTCATCATTCTTTCCATCCTGAAATTCGGAGATATCCCCATTTGCAGTGGGAGGCCAAATGAGCTTGAAAGATGCTGGTCTCTTGACTCTAGCAAGACTGGTATTCACAGCAAGAACTCCTTTTGTTGGTGGCTTATCGCTGAAATGTGAAGACGAATGTTAATGGAATTAAATGAAAAAATTTAATTGTCTTTTTACCAAAAAAAAAAAACACATGCGAACTGATGATATGTTAAGAAAAACTTACAGTGGTGTTAAATAATCTCCAAGGACAGCAAAACCAGGTGGTGCATGCGGTCTCCAAAATGCAAATACTTGCTCACCGTTGGGATCTGCAAAACACAATACCCAGCTGACAAGTGAACAATATGTGACATTATAAGGGTCCGAAATATGATTACCAAAAGAAAAAAAGACAGCAATTAAGGGTGTCAACGCACTTTCAATTGTCCCAACTTTGTCAAACTCAGAGCAGACAAGAGTCATTTTCTTTGACGTCATTCTCAGAAATGATAAAATGTCCTCCTCAACTGCTAAAAATAGCCTCAAGATGCTAAATGAAAAATTCATAAAAATATCTGAGACAGAAATATGGATATTCGTCTTTCCAGACGCATTTGAAAACTTCATGGAGGTATCAAAGGGCTCTAAAATTCTGATGCCATTGCTCTCCATAGTAAATCCAAGTGCATTTGCATTCATTTCAACTGTGTCACCCTTCGAAACAAGCCTGGAAGCAAGACAACCACATCAGATACTTTCTGCTCCTCACTCAAACATTTACACTGTCAAATTACTAATTAATGCCGGCTTTCCATAACTTGTACAAAGAAACATCACATAACCATGAGCAAAGGTACGCTCTGTAATTATAACACGGAGATTACGAATAGGGTATTTCAGTTTCTGCAATGCTCGGATGGGTTTGTTAAACTATACAAAGTACAATATAAGATACATTTATAAATTAAAAAAATTGTGCCAACAATTATTGTGTACACCAGCCTTTTAATTGAAAATTCTATTATCCCTTGTCAACACTATCAACCAACTAGAAATGATGTGACTCAACAATTTTATTGCAGAAAGAGGAGCATGTCAAGTTCTTTTCAAAAACAGGAATAAACCTATAAACCTATTTGGAATTTATCCTCAAACCAATATTTACAGCAGAAAAGGAGGACAAAACACAAACAAATCTGCGACGTCTTCGGAGAGAGACAGACAGGGAAGGAAAAAAGAAAAATGAAGAAAGATCAGTCCACGACATTAAAGGTAAAGGGAACTTTCATATTTTATCATTGTCCAAGAAATTAACTTAGGTATCTAGGATTAACAACCAGCCTCACAAGAACCGAATACCTGCAGTGTCTGATAATCAAAACCATGAGAAAGAAACCTTAGCGGAAGCAGAGATGAAAGAAGAATGACCTGCAGAAGGCATCCAACTGCGCATGTAAAAGTTTGTTAGAGAGAGCCTGTGATTCTCCCACATCTTTAGATGTATTGTAGAAGGTAAGCTCTGGACCAATAGCCTGCAAAGTCACGTCAACATAAGGTGTAATAAACTAGAAAAATAGATATATGGAGGCAAATCCAGTTTCCAGATAAATCCATTATAAAGTAGAACCATGATCCAAAGAATCAAATCAAAGATGAAGATATTAGCTTCCAGAAACATAAATCTAAGACGAGGATGTGAAATCTATATACAAAAAGAGTTCTGAGGTAATCTTGGTGCAGGCCAAGCCTTCACGCCAGTGATAGTACTTCTTCAAGTCCATAATAAAACCCTTGGCTTCTTGGGATAGCATCGGCAGAGCACTTCTTAGGACAGTAGGTGCCACTGTCCCTAGAGTGCAGTCTACGACTACAACATTGAGGACTAAAACAAATGTTGCATATAAGAGGCGATAGAAAGTGGACCATTTTCAATATTTCGAGGTCCTCCACTGCAATTAAGGGATTTGGGGATAAAACCCAATCCCTGATATCTCTCTCCTTCAAACTCAATCCCTAATCAAAACCAGAAATCCCAGATCAACACTCATCCCTGACTCCTCGCCATCCCGCATCGTCATTCCACCATCCCAACATGGTGGTTCCAAATCGTCCACCTTCGCGGAAAGTTTTTATGGTCTGAAAACTTCACAAATCAACAGTGGTCAAGTGGACCGTTTAAGACGTCAGTGGAGACTCAAACTCTAAGGAGAGATTCAGATTAATGGAGGGCCTTTTAGACTGGCGATAGTACATCTTTTCTGATTTGTATCCAATTTCTGGGTTCTCATTTTGAATCCGACGTGTGAGGTTTGTGGGTTTGGGTATCGTAATCGGTTCTTTATACGGATATGGTTTTAGCACATCTATTTTTTGGCACTCTGATTTCTGGTTTTCCCTTTGTTCTGCATCTTCCTTTCATATATACTGAAGAGTTCTTTTTCTCGTTTCTTTTCTTTATTTTATTTTCCTTTTGGTTTATGGTCAATCTGTATTGTTTTACCTGGATGTGTACAATATATCAATGTATATTTTTACAAGTTGTTTTGGATTCCTATTCATTAATCAAAGACCCGAAGGATGTGGCTTGGTTATTCATCCCCCTCTATTTTTTCTTTTCCCTAATTTGTGCCGTTATTTCATTTTTTTCGTTGTATGCCGTTCTGATTTCTGGGTGAAGAATTCACTTCAATTTACCATGTTCATTGTTAGGCATATATATTTTTACCATGATTTTAGCTAGGTCAATTGTAAGATTTTTTTTACTTTTTTACCATGATTCATATACAATTCGAATTTTCGTTCGCTAATTTACCATGAAATGTCTTTTAAATTTTGGATGATTGGATGATATTCATGGTATTCAAGTTTTAGATGGTATTCACAGTTTACCATGAAATGTGTTATATTTACCATGTTTTTTTGACTACTTATAAGCTTACATGTTTTCTCATTAAATTTTACCATGTTTCTTTTATTTTTTAACCATGTTTACTTTTTTATTTTTTTATCAGAACCTTATGTGATTATTTTTTTTTTTTTACCATGTCTTCTATAAAAGAGCCGTTGTGCGGGCTCTACATAGATAAAGAGTATGTACGCTCGCTGCCGCGGGCCTATATAGATAAGGAGTATGTACGCGGAGAGAGTACATACTCCTTATCTATGTAGGCCCGCGCATCGGCTATAGTGTCCTAAAAATTTTACCACGGATATTAAGTAAGGCTTCTTTGTTTACCATGGTACCATGTTTAGAGGTCATTTTTTTACTATAAAACTATAATTAATTTTGATATTTTTACCATTATTTTTACGTTATTCAAGTTTATAATGAAAATCAATTTATATGGTTTTTTGTTTTCAAGGATCATGGTGAAAATGCTAATTACGTTTGATACATTAAATTTACCATGACTCGTGATCGATTTGTATGTATTAAAAAATTATGGTAAAAAATAAGTGCATTACAGAAGTTATGGTAAAAAACAAGTCCATTACAAAAATATTATAAGTTTGTAAAAATTTCTATGAGAAATAAAAAGTTAATGATTTGATAATATATATCCTATAAAGATTTGAAAATTCAGAATTCAAAATTTTCATTTCTATTTCTGTTAATATTTTGAAAATTGAAAGTGATAAAAGGAGTCAAATCCCTTGATTTAAGGTAACTAACAACTAATTAGAGTCCCACTTAATTAGGAACTAAATAATATATTAAATAAGTATTTTTTTTTTATCTTAAACTGAAATTTGTTTTGAAATTTTTACCATGATGTTTTATCGTTATTCAAGTTTATAATGAAAATAAATTCATATGAATTTCTGTTTTCAAGGATAATGGGTAAAAATGCTAATTAAGTTTGATACAATATATTTACCATGACTTGTGAAAGATTTTCATGCATTCAAAAATTATGGGAAAAAATAAGTGCATTACAAAAATCATTAGTATAAGTTTGTAAAATTTAATTGAGAAATAAGAAGTTAAAGATTTGAAAATATATATCCTATAAAGATTTGAAAATTGAGAATTCAAAATTTTCATTTTTATTTCTGTTAATATTTGAAATTTGGAAGTGATGGAAATGGTCAAATCCCTTGATTTAAGGTAACTAACAACTACTTAGAGTCCCCCTATATTAGGAAACTAAATAATATATTAAATAAGGGTAGATATGATAGGATGAAAACATAACCGTTCAAATTGACTGGGATGAAAACTTACATGATGTCTGAAAACAGGATGATTATTTAATGATCTAACAGTCTTAACTCAAAGAAATCCAAGAATTGCATGGGTTGCATTATCTAGTTACTGTGAGACACAAGTACTTCAGAATCATGCAGCTAATGTTTGGAGTATCTTGACTATTCTGTAAACCAACAGTATTAGGAATTTGTAGGATTGGAAGGTATAATATAGAAAAAATGCAACCAATCCCTTCCGTCAATCGAAGAGGCTATAGACAAGGGAAACGATTAACCAAGCCCTTAGATTTACAGATTATAAGCAGTTGGAATGGAGAGCAAAAATTAGGAGACTGCTGGACAGAAATTCTTCAATAATTTGAAATGCTGGAAATAAAAGGATGGGAAAGGTTTCAAGTTACAAAAACCATTCCAAAAAGAGAAAATACGGGGGCGAAACTGGGGCAGGTTGTCATTAACTCAACAAAACTTAAACAGCAAACTGAAAAGAAGAGGACAGAGAAAAAGTCTAGAAGAACCAAAACAAAAACCCTTCGTATCATCCTTAAGGATATAATTGCACTACATTTCCTTCAAAGCTGTTCCCAATATGGCATTGTTAGGCTACACAGTTCTACATGTCGACTAGTACTAGAGCATTAGAGTATAACTGCAGAAATTAGTAACCTCAATAAGTTCCTTAAACTGATATTTATATAAAAGCTGCGGTCAGAGGATGACTAGCTAACTGGTAAAAGGAAATGCCTAAGCCTTACAACAGCCAGCCACACAAAATGAACGACTCAAAAACTCTTGACTTGGTAACAGTGTTTCACATAGTGGTATGCATATGTAGCGGCATCAAACAACATCAAACAAAAATACAGTAAATACAAACAAAAATACAAACAAATACAGTAAATCTGGATCATATACTATCTGGCTCTGAAACAAAAATACAAACAAATACAGTAAATCTGGATCATATTAACATCAAACAACATGAAATGAGATGGACTGCCACCACGGACAATGGTGTGTGACAATGTGGATTCATTGTCAAAAGGCAAAAAAAATGGTAAAAACCACGAGTGCTCAAAGAACAGGGCTTGCCAAGGACATTACACTTGAGATAACAACTCCCTACTTACATACCCAAGATACCCCACCTATACTTTTGATAACCTCCCAAAATAGCATGCTGCCAAGTGCCAACACAATACTCGAACGTAAAGGTGAAATTTATCCAGGTGTCAAAAAATATCCAAGCATTTCTCATTGGGCATATTCTCAATCAAGAAACAAGAGTCGCTACACCTCTAGATTCAGAATTATCTCCTCAAACAGTTTAGAAAAAATGAACGCAACCAAAAAAGTAGCAAATGTATGAACATTCTAACATCAAATTAAGTAAACATATACCTGTAGCTCAATGATTAACTCAGCGGAACTCTGAGCAGGTGTATTTTGAGATGCTATACCATCACTAACTTGACCTGAAGAATTCAGACGAGGGCCTTCATCACCATCCTCAAGATAGACTTGATCCTTCTCTGATGCTGAATAGCTACTGTTGGTTCCCAGAAAGATACATGAATCCAAATATTGCCCATTCTGCACTAGCAATATAAACTTGAGCAAGCCAAAGAAAACTAAACATCTCTGTAAACAAAAGAACAAGACAATTGAAACAGACCTTGATAACCACATTTTTAAATTGCAGTCTCTTCCCATTTCCAACGTAAATTATAGCTTCAGAACTGGGAGAAGAGAGAATGACTCCTTGTCTATCACGTAAATACAATGTTCCACCGCTACCATCATAAATAAAATGATCAAACCTTTCATCATCAACAACTAAAGGTTTCTGAGGGGTGAGTGAAAATTCAGCAGATGGTTGACTGTAAGTTGGCTGATCCAGAATGATCGCGTCAAGTTTGTGAGGCGAGCTGTCATCATCTTCATTTGACAGCATACTGCGAACTGATGGAACAAAAAACTCAACCACAGCCAGTAGAAAATCAAGCGCAACAAGCAATTGTGGCCTTTGAACGCATATAGAAACGAATTTTGAATATTGACCAAATTTGGCATCAAGAATAAGCATTGTGGGAACTAATTTTGCATCAACATTATCCAGCATATCTGTCCCAGACACGTGACGGTCTTCATCTTCAGTCAAATATTGTGAATGACCATACCCATAAGTTCCAGGCTTTCCAACTGCCAGCCTAAGTGCTTGTTCAGTTCCCTCACGATCATCAATCACGCTAAAATCCTTAAGTGATGCTGAAAGAAAACCTTCGCTTAGCGAATTTGACTTATACAGAAGCCATGCCCCACTAATCTGAAATAAAGAATAGGAAGATAATGGGGAAAACTGCCAAATATCGTAAATGAACCAACATGCATAGTGCTATGATTCTTCAGAGAGTGAAATATCATCTGTTTGGTGGAATTATCACTCATAGGAGGATTTATCTAGATAAAATGCCAGAAGAAATGAAAACATTAAACATTATCCAAGGAAACATGAGAGTGGAAACTATCAATAGCATTAACTATGAGATAAGAACTATTGCCATTATTCCATACCATATTTCAGAGTTACTTTTATGAATGTAGTGTTTTTGGTATGATTTATTTTATCTTTTATATCAAGGGTAGTCTAATCATTGTCTCCTTAGGTTTAGTATACATTGCTTCATCATTTTCCCTAGTAAGTTCTTTCTTCTTTAATACACTGCTTATTGCTTCTCTCTAGAAAGTAACATGGTACCAGAGCCACCATCTTTCCACTGGCTGCCGCTGCAGGAATAGTTATGGTTGCATCCCCTCCTTCTTTAGCGTAGTCTCTCCTGCAGCCACTATCAGCAAACCCTAGCCACCATTTCAGCGGCGATCATCGAAGATAACCTCCAACAGTCCATGTTACTAGCCGGTCCGGCGACGGGGTTCTGACCTCCAGGGACCATGCTGGACCACTGGCAAACCTCCAGCGACACTCAAAAGCCTCTGATTTTCAGCTTACAGCCTCCGATTTACATGGTTAGATGTTATTCTACGTCCGATCTGCATATCCAGTGGCCTTCGGGCCTTTTATGACCTCTGAAACCATTCCCCTATCGCTACTAAGTGTGGATCTTCGTACTACGTGTCCTTTGTTGATGTTTCTCTAAGGTCTCACAAATCTGATTTCTTCCGCATTTATCGCAGGTTTCACTCCATGGTTCAAACACAGTTTTCTACAACCATAAAAGTCCTTTCATTTTTTATATTGGTGGGGAATACTTTTTGAATAAGATAACATAATTTTTGGATGTGGGTGGCACCATTCGTCAATCCTATCTTTCAGATACTCCTCAACAAAGTGGCAAAGCTGAAAGGAAACATAGGCCACATTCTTGATCACTCCTTATCACTTCATCTGTTTCCGGTGCTTCTTGGGGGAGACTGTTTTTACTGTACCTTATCTCCTTAATTGTATCACCACTCCTCCCCTTTCTGGAATCACACCCTATGAATAGTTGTATGGCAACAATCCCCATTACACTTTATTACAAGTCTTCGGCTCAACATGCTTTGTTCTTCTTCGTAGGCAAGAGCGTACTAAGCTTTGCGCATGTTTCTCTCCTGGAAAATCAAGTAACAATCCGTCATTGCTTGCTTTACTGCTGAAGTTGAATGCTGAGCAATGGCGTCTTCAAATAGTTTGGCTTGGATGGCTTCTGCTCGATATGGGTGTCTCTCTTACATCTTCCACACCTCTTTACTGTGATAATAACAATAACAAGAGTGCCATTCAAATTGCCAACCACTCAGAGCACGAGCGTACAAAGCTTATGGAGATTGATTGTCATTTTGTTCGCCAACATCTTCAGTCGGGCACTATTGACCTACCATTTGTTCCTTCCTCACTGCATTTAGCTGATTTTTTTCACCATGACTCACACTACCACTTGGTTTCATTTTCTACCTAGGAAACTTGTGAGGCTCTCTGCACTGGCATCCTGAGTTTGAGGGGAGAATTGAATCTACTGTTTTTCATATTATTTATTTTATCTTTTATCTATCAATGGTAGTCTAGTCTTTTGATCTTCTTAGGTGTAGTATACACGTAACTTCATCATTTTCTCTTGTAAGTTGCTTCTTTTTTAATACACTGGTTATTGCTTTTTTCTCTCAACAAAGTAACAACCATACCAATTCAGTACAAAAATCCAAAACATAATTCAAAATTACACCATGCATGTTTTACTATACCAAATGTATGAAAAAGATTACAGTCGTGAGACTACTAGCCAGTTTAACAAGCGCAAGAAAAGCCTAAAATATGGGCTCTACCCTAGATTTGACAAACTACCGCCACTTATAAATCTTTCCCCACCCCTTCAAATTGGCATTATACAATATGGTACATTTTTTTCTTGGGGAGGGGAATAATACGCCCACACATCAATTCATGAATTATTGCTTGTATATATGAGCATTCAAAAGATGAAATGATTAACCGTATACCATGCAAACAACTCCCCAACCACAAAGGAGAAACCCACACTAGACTTGAATGATGTACTGTCACCAAATTTGAATTGCCTCAGCACAAAAACAAAACAAAAGGAAATATGCCAAGTAGTATTCCTTGGTGTATCCGGCTCGGATCCAGGTAAAGGCATCTGTTACATGATCTTGGGTAGAACTCAACCCCAAAGCTAGCTCATGAAGAGGGTGCCCTCACAACTATATATATTTCATATTACTTTGGTACCCAAGTGATGTGGGACTTTGCTTTACACCCTTTCTCGCGCGCAGTGTGCTCACTCGGCGGCACCAGCCGCATGCAGGCCAGAAAGACACACCCTACCCAACACCGATACCACATTACACGATCTTGGGTAGAACTCAACTTCAAAAGCTAGCTCATGAAGTGAATGTGCCCTCACGCTTATATATTTCATATTACTTTGGTACCACGTGATGTGGGACTTCACTTTACAGATTTGCCTAAAAATTAAATTAAAGGGCCTAGAATAGGGAATCCTATTACTTGTGAAAAAATGCAATCACCAAAATCAAACCTGCAAAGTTGCCAGAGAGGAATCTCTTCCTATACCATAAAGCAGGCACAATTCAACCAGATTAATGTCAATAGAAACCTTCATGGCAATCCATGTCATCTTATTTTGGCCTTCAGAATCAACAGCAGCTGAATCCTGACGAACAAAAGGCTCACCCATCTCAACCGGAGGCTTCCCAGAATCACTCCTCAATGGGGGTACGATATTTGGAGTCTCTGACACATTAGACAGCGCACATTCTGTAATTATCTGGTATTCTCTGTTAGACAGAGCTGCCTTGAGTTTTTCAATCTGCAGAAGAGATAAAACATGTCATCAAATAAGAGAGACACTTTAATGCAACTAAATAAAACCCAGCATCCAAATATGACTAACAGTACAAACAAACCTTTTTCCGAGCCACCAATATCCCTAGTAGTAACAAAATTCAGTACCTTAATTGCAATTTCTGTACTTGGAATTTGATGTAACAAATCTCGAAGTGACCGCTGAATGACGACACTAATCCCCTTCACATCTTGTATTATACTCTCACCTACATCTGTCCCAGTACCCACATTTAAGTTGATGTCTTCAACCTAGATCACATAAGTAACTGTTAGAAAAATGAATTAAGAACATAGAAAAATGATGCGACACAGACAAGATTCTCCGATCTATGTTAGACTCGAATGCAAGTATCTGGTGCGGGAGCATGCTTACATTGGACCTTCCTAAACCATAATCCAAAGGGGATATATCAAAAAGTTATATGCCTCATTGTACTAATGAACAGTGAAGTTGAGACAATCTAAAACTACCACATAAGATGTTGCTATTATTTAGGAATGCCCGTCAATAAGATTTTGAGGAAAATAGACTTCTTATCTACTGTGCATGTGGGAGGCCAGAATTTTTTGTTCCATCAAAGATGAGTAGCTTCTTCTTCAGACATCATCAACAATTAATAAATACTATACAATTTGAGTAAATGTTTCAGACATGTCCCATACCCTTTACTATCCACAGCACGTAGGACAATGGGAGGAATTGAATGAGTCCATGTAACATAGTCGCCAGTAACCAAGAATAATGCAAAATGACTTATAGTAGACAAAAAAACATAAATAGTGACTTCATAAATTTCAACCAAGAGAATATGAAACAAGACCCATCGAACGAAACTGAGATTTCTGACAAAATGGGTAGTTACTAGGATCAATCCTTAGTTGCACGGAGTGGGGGCGGGGGCAGGGGAGCGGATGATCATATAAATGTGGGAGCGATGTCGGGAGTGGTAACAAAAAATTATTTAAGTTATAATCTTTTTTAAAGTTATTTTATATAGTTAAATGTCTTTATTTTGGTTTCCAAGAAAGGGATTTGTATACCATGGTACACCCTGTCTCCAACAGTCTCTTCTATTTTGGTTTCCACTTTAATATAATGTTATTTGTCATCAGTGGGGATTGCCATCGCTGCTCTGTAAGTATTCTAGCCTATTCTTATGCATATTTTCCTAATTTGGTTAAGTTTCTTAGTCACGAAGTCTTGTAGCCTATATAAAGGCATGCTAGGGTTATGTTTTATGCACATCAATACACATCAATGAAAGCTGTCTATTCAATTTATCTATCATGGTATCAGAGCTATAAGGTCTAGGCCTTGTGTGAAACTCGCTCTCCGGCGGGCGGCCAAACTTCGCCGCCATCCGCCGGCCAGTCACATCATGAAATGGTTTGCTCTTTCGGCTTTCTCCTGGTTCTCTCTCTTGGCTCCTGGCTTCTCACTCCTAAATCCTATTTTCTCCTTGCTCTCCCTCTTGGCTCTTGGTACTTACTCTTGGCTCCTCGCTTCTTCTGGTTCTCTCTCCTGGCTCTTGGTTTCTCCTGGCTTTTTCTGGTTTCTTTTTCAAACTCAAGTTGGTACACCTACTTGAGTTTGAGAGGGGATGTTAGCATAAAATTAGGAAATATTATGTTACCATGTTTTCTAGATTTATTATTGTGTTTCCTATTTAGTCTAGGTACATTATTCATGTTTCCCAGTTAATCTAGGTTTCCTTATGCATATTTTCCTAATTTGGTTAAGTTTCTTAGTCATGAAGTGTTGTAGCCTATATAAAGCCATGCTAGGGTTATGTTTTATACTCATAAATACAAATCAATGAAAGTTGTCTATTCAACTTTCTATCAGTTCCGTACAGGTTAGGAATGAGTTCTCATCATCATTGGAACACGTTTCCTTCGAGTTTCCTCTTCCGAAATGCGGAAACGCATTTCTTGCCAATAAACCTCGGCTAACCCCCCAAGTTTCCTACAACTAGAGATCAATCCACATTACTTACCAAAAAAGAAAGATCAATCCACATTGTGCAATTTCCTCAGTGTAACAGCTCAATCATGCAATGATATAGTAAATGTCAGTATGTATATCTCACCCGAACTGTTAGTACTTCCACATGGACAGCATTCATATCACGTTTAGTGCCACAGAGCCACTGAAAGGTGTTCTGGACAGTTATATGAACAACATCTAGCTGCAGATAGCTGCAATAGTAAACCATAAAATTAGATTCTACAACTGCCAGCCTCATGAGAACAACAAATCCTTTACATAAACTTATTCTGTGCTTGTTCATGTTGAGCAGAATCTAGTGGCGAGACAGCATGTAACACGAGGGGAGTTCTCCGACATAAACAATAGGTGAAGGGATCACACAAAGGGTTGTTTTAACTTACTCAAGACTGTCTGTTCTCCGAGGCATTAATATGATAGGCTTTCTAAGTGAGAGATCCAATTTGAGAGCCGGTGATCCTTCAAATTCACTTGTTGTAAACCACTTTTCTGAGTTTGTTACTTGATCCTTTATTTTTACAACATCCTTTGAATTGCTGGGAACAAGACCCATGAAGTAACTAGCCACCTTCAAGTTAATTTCAATCAGATGAGAAACAGAATATTGTGGCTATTAATAACGGATGAATTTGTTAAATCACTTACCTCCTGGATGAAGCGATTCAAATATACAATGCGTACTTCTGAAAGCTGCCCGAAGAGACTATACTCATAACCTTCATAGTCTTCATCATCAGCACTGAATGAACTGAAGACCAACTGCATGCATGGATACAAGTTTGATATCAAGAGAGCTGAACAATTTTTATACCTCAAAAATAAAAATGCAAGACAAAATGAAGTACGCAATGAGAATCTAGACTTCAAGGAAGACAAATTAGAACAAAATAACCAGTGAAACCTTTTCCACAATGTAGTTTCAACAAGAGTTTGTTTTTGAAAAAAAACAGCACCATGTGTTGTCCAAGCTAACAATGAAATGATCACATACTTGAAAAGGGTGTGAGGGACACAATGAGAAAGCACACTTTTGCGGAGAAGATATATATTACTAGACACTTCAGGGTTACTTATGAAGAGAACTCTTCCAAAGAGTAGTCACAAACTCTTATAACAAGTTACAATCTCTGTTGGAAGTCAAACCCTTATGAAAAGTAACATTTTCCGCATTGAAAGTCGCAATTCTGGTGAAAAATGGGAAAGAGGGATACAATGAGAAACAAACTTTTTTGGAAGAAGATTTATAGTTATAGACAAGGCAGGCGTATTTAAGAAGAGTAATGTCATGAAGAGATATAACTCTATTGAAAAGTAGTCACAACTCTTATGAGAAGTTAAAATCTCAATTAGAAGTCACAACCCTTATTTAACATCACAACTTCTGCATTAAAAGAAACAATGCTTGTGAAAAATTACTTATACTAAAAGTTACAACTCTTATGAAAAGTCACAAGTTTCCATTTATCACACTTATAACTAATGGTCATGTCTTTTAGCAACTAGACATTAATTTAAATGTGTGGAGTAAAGGTAGTATTGACAATCAAAAGTAGACAAACCCTTCCATCTTTTATAATTGCTAGAATTGAAGATACTGCTCAGTTGTGCCTGTTGATTACACCAAGACAAACTAGAACATAAACAATAAGAAAATGATTCCCAAAAAAACTCATGCTTTTCATGTATTCTTTTATGAACAAGAAACAAGCTAATGTCGTAATAAGATCTTCAATCAAGCCATTCAGAAGAATGTGCACTTGTAGATGCCATGCAAGGATCATTAATAATGGTTTGACAGGAAATGCGTTTTGAAATAATAGGGCCAATAAACCAGAGTACTCCTGAGAAGAAATATTTATATCTGGATTCATATCAGAGTGAGTGAATATTATAAGAGAACTCTTCATGTAAAAAGGATAAAAGTACCTCCACAAATGAGCTACCACCAGGATTTCTCATGTCACAAACCCAGAAATACATATGGTCACTAGGGAGACTGTCATCACTTATTCTCAGATTTCCGAGGGCTGCCTTTATGCTAAAGGAAGATGGAAACACCTAAAAAGGAGAAAATAAAATATTGCCGCACAAAGTACAAAGGATTCCATTCCATAATGTTGAACTGAACTTGCATTGATTGAAAAAAAAAATTAAAAAAAAGAGCCAAGAGACATACCTTAATCTCTGTAAGCAAATTATCTTGTGAGAGAGTTGCAAGCTTGCGTTCATTTTCATACATCAACAAAATCTCAGCGCGAGCCATATTCAATGTTAAATAGAAAATGATCCTGGATTTGCCCATTCCTAGCAAACCTTTAACAATATGCTCATCAACTGCAGAAGTAGAGGGGCTATTATCAACCACTTGTTCCCCAGAGAGATCATGCTGAAGAATGGCTCCAGAGGAATTATCACTGAAAGATTCACAGCTTTCATCCTTAATGTTAATAGCATTTACAAATTCCAGTATCGCTAGTATTGTTGGCCTGCGACAAAAAAAAGATAAGGTAGCGAGGGTCACAGCCACCTGAAATAACCATTGATGAGAAAGTTAGAAGCCACATAAATAAGCAAAGAATCTCAAACTGATAGACGTACCCGCTTATCGATATTATGATACAGAAGTGAGCTCTGATCATAAATTATTATTTGAGCCTTCACAAAACTATCCAATTTATCTCCGGATTCGACACCATCACTGCTACTTTGTAAGGAATCATTAGGAAGTAGACCAGTAACACGACTAAAACTAGGTGGCTTTAAAAGTGATTTTTCCAACTGAGAACTTCGGGAACTTAGATACTCGGAAATGTTTCGCATGGGACTGTCAACAGAACCATTTAGAGTCTCTGATGCCTCGTAAAAATTGTCATCTCCTTCACATTGTTCGAAATCACTGCTGTCAAAGAAACCAGAATTTCCAGAAGTTACATCTGTGCTCAGGATCAATGACCTTGCCAAATAACAAGGCGGAGATCCTCCTTTGCGACAAACTAAGTCTTCTATCTCCAGAGATTTCAGGACTGTGCCAATGAATATGTCATTTGCCCTAATTGAGAGTTCAACCTGTTTTCACAGAACTACGTAAATCCCAGAAAAAGTTGGGCAATATGTCGTCCACAATAGGCTTATTTTAATATCCTCACCTGACCGCCAATTGCTCGAAATTCAAATAAACGACCCTCCTCAGCTAAAAGCACATTTGTTAAACTCTGCTCATGCTATAAAAAACAGGAAAATTACGTCAGATATCTCATGGATACAACTGGAGGATAATGATACCACGAAAAGAATTCAGTGCTCATACCAGACGATTATAGTTGAAGCATATCTTCAATTCATCAAGAACTCCAGTCATAAAAACTTTCTCTGTGTATGATACATCTATTACATCACGGTTTTCTACAACTTTTGTTCCCGAATCTTCAGAATCAGACGAAGTCTCAGATAGACCAGCAATAGGAGCAGTAGCCTGAAACTTTAAAACTACTACTTCAAATGGTTCCTTTACTTTTAAAAAGTAAAAGATGTGAAATTTGTACGGTAAATACACCGTCACATGCTAAGTTAATGTTTTCTATGTTCACAAGCATTTTGTGAAACAATCTATCAGTTAAGTGGTGTCTTGGTGGCACGCATTTTATGGCATTTTTATGGCATAAGGAGGGGGTGACAGCTCCTATTTGTGTAAAACTTACCCATTTCGGTGGGAGAAAATATACCCTTCTGTATGTAAACAAGATATACCTACAATTTCAGATCTAAAGAAAAGAATGTAGGCACTCAAATTTCTTGTGTTGGAGTGGTGTTTCTGTGGAGAGAGGACGAGAAAGAAAGATGGAAAACAAAGGACAAATTAGGGCAAAGAAGGGGGAAAAGCTCAAGCAGACTTCATAAAACCATCAAGGAGATTACTATGGTAAGTACAACAATGAGATGAAGAGAGAACCCACACTGCTAAAAGTGCTATGAGGAAAAAACACAATAATAGAGTTTGCATTTCTTTGACAGAGGAAAGGAAGAAGGGATGCGAAGGCTTGCTAAACAATCTCATTTACATCGGTATTCATGAAGAATAGTTTCATATTAGAAAGACAACAAGATATACCATGTGTAACAGCATTGAGACTTCTTTATTTCTAAACAAGGGACTTCATGATAATGACATACCGATGCACGATAAATTGCCCCCTGTAGGCGGTTCTGCCAGGCTTTTTTTGAATCTTCAGAATCACACCGTAGTATCAGGGCATTTGCATCTTCCACGACCTAAATGCAAATTACCAAGAAATATATTTAAGACCAAACCATAAACAACTCCAATTCAAGTGAATAGGTCACCACAGTATGCAGTTAACATCAAATTTTGCACCAACCTTGTTAGTGGATTTTACGGGATCACATAATGCCAAAACATGTTCCACATTGCCAACAATCTCAGGAGGAACCTGATGCAGTTGTTTTCCTCGTAGGCTACAAAAGGCAAACAGTAGGTTGCATCAACAACAAAACAGAATCCAAAAATCATGCTCGCTTTAGAATATAGGATTCATGAGATCAGAAAAACCAGTTAGAATACTTGCATAAGACTAGTGAGCAGTTAAAACTTAAGAAAAAACAGGTTGGATTCAGAACCAAATGGCCAGGTCCGAAGTGGATTCCAATCACAAATACTGATATGCAAGACGCAAGTCCTCAGCTAAACATGGCAGGTCTAGGCCAACAGACTGGATTAATTTTTCGGCTACAGAAAAAGTGCAACAGTTTAACGGAATTAGTTTCAAAACCAAGTGGTTAGAGGAGGATTCTTTCCTTGCCCTTAGTTCAACTCCTAAGAAGAAAGGGGATTGGAAGCAGTGGATCAGTTCTTTGAGCTTTTTATGAGGTGAAAACTCAAATACACACACACATACAGGACAGAAAGGATGAGATCTAATGCAAACACAGAAGCAGTAAATTTGGAACTGAATCTTATCACACTCTTCTCAGTAGTGCAGAAAGGTTTTGCAGTGGATTCATGTCTACTATGTTTCATTTCCAGATTCAGTTCCAAACCTGTACGAAATTTAGCAGGCAGATGCTGCTGAGGGCAAAGAAGGTTTGGATAGCAGCCATATAATGCTTGATGTGGTGTGTCAGAGAAGAGTGGAGTCAGCATTTGTTCTTCATTCTCTTTCATTTTGGCCTACAATGAGGTTCTTCATTTTAACATTTTCATAAACTTTTAGTGGATTTACTTACCAAGGAAAACAAAAAAGTTGTTCTTGTGTTGAAGTAATTCAATTATGAAATGGACTATTCTAATCCAAGAAATAATATTTTGTGATAAGGTTTTCAAATTTTTAAATCTGACCAAAAGAACTATCCAAGAGATAATATTTTGTGACAAGGTTTTTAAATTTTTAAATCTGACCAAGATAACTATTTCTAGATTGTCTACTATTTTCCGTCTTTGTTACCTTCATTGTTACCCAAATAAATTGAGAATTTCTGAAGGGATTTCCTTGGGAAATTTTGGCAACGCTGGTAGAACTCTCTACAGTGGTAAGCAGAAGGTTGCAAGGAACAAAAAGATTCTTTGCTCCATACAATCAATGGAATTGCCTCAAGTTATTGCAAAGAGAACCAACACAAAATAAACCTATGCTGCTGCAACATTTTGCTATGTGCTCTGCAGTGGCCCTACTGTATGTTTCATTTCGACAGCCAGGAACCAAGTTCTATTATTGAAAAGAGTTAATAAAAAAATTATAAAAAAAAAAAGCCTGCATCAGAGGTAACTTAGGTGAATCATAGTAATAAAAGAAACTTTTAAGTGTTAATAACAGAAATTTCACATTATACCTCTAGCACACATACTACAAATTTCACCTTGTTATACAGAGGAATGAGTGTTAACATAAGAGCAAAATACTCAAGAGACATGTTTTCAACCTAAAAATTAATAACAGGGTTTTTTACAGTAAATATTGTTTATTGTCAACTCATCTACACCTCTTAGGTGTCATTTACAAGCTATGAATAAACAAGTAATATCATTCTCCAATCCATTAACAAATATTTATGCTGTCTTGTGTATTCAAGGTTGTCAAACTATGAATCGAATTGAGCATCAGATTGACCCTTTTCTGAATCCTGAATCGAATTGAACCACGATTCATATAGATTTGGTCAAAATATTTAAGACGTAAAATAAGCATCCATGCACTTGGAATATGTTTGTATGCTCAAAACCAAAAATAGGTTTGCGTGGAATGATTATTGGTTAATTAATTGAAAAGAAGCTTGCATATGTCACAAATGATATACGTTCGAAGCTCTGAGCCGCCCTGTAATTTATGATCCTACTAAACATAACTGAATTTGCAACGATCTATTAATTTGAGGAAACAGGAATCCACAAGATAAAGTTAAAAGACAGCTATTCATAGAAGTTATTAGTATACCAAGCAAGATTCCTAACGTCTAGTATATTATTATTCAAAAAAGGTACTCCCTCCGTCACAAATTGGCTGCCCTTTCTAGGTTTCCGTACATTTTGCATGCAAAATTTAATGTATTAGCATTCATTTTTTTCAAAAAATTTCACACCAATTTAAAGATCTCATTGAGTAGAAAAATTTGGTGTAATTTTTTTTAAAAAAGAATAATTCTCATAAACACCTCATTTTTTACGTGCATAGTATGGTTCTGATAACTGTGTATAAAACAGAATATACTGTTGAAAAAAAGCATGGAATAAGTTTCAAATTTTAATATGTTAGAACCTGATGCACTGCTTGTACGATTTAGAGTCGGGGCCTTCAAGTACATAAAGGAATGGCCCAACCAGGCATAAGTATCTCCGCTGCCATACAGCTTCCCTGTTTCCTACACCCTATGACAAATATGACAGAATAAAAGAGATCAGAGAGGGCTATAAACAATCAAAACCACAATGAACGACAATAAGCACCAGGGGAAACCTTCCAAGTAAGAACCGACAACCACCCCTCAAAATCAGCTTGATGCCAAGGGTGAATCAGATCTGGATTCTCACTATCTTCCACCTGGAAAATTTTTGCAACCTGCATCAATCTGTGGTAACGAGCTGGAGAGAAATAGAACCCTATTGATGGAAGCCGCATAGCAAGTCTTGTTGAAGGATACAAGGGATTATCTGCACGGATCTATATAAAATAGTACAATTAATAGCTGCAAATAAAGAGTTGCTAATGCGCTAGTAAGGAGTTCGGATAGTACGGATGTAAAGGTATGTGAATCAATAGCTTCAGACGACAGAGAAAGTCAAAAGTAAAATATCAAATATATCAATGCAAGAAGTGCATTACCTGTTGAAGCTTTAGGATAACCCCGCACTTATCAATTACTGGTAAAAAACTGACAACATTAAACTTGTTAGAACCAGCAGAGCTAGTCCAAGAGGTTCGGCTCCAAGAATAGTCACCATCCACCAAAAAAGCAGATACATCACTCAAGATGAGATCAAATTGCAAATAGAGATTCATCTCATCAGCTGAACTAGATTGACTGTCATCCTGGACATGGCAAATAAGTTCGGCATCAGCTCTGGATTCAAGAAATTTAAACCAAACAATCTCAACAACGTTTCAAAATAGACCTGACTGCGAATTATCAAGTTTCCCAAGTCAATCAAAAGTTTAGTGGAATGGATGTTGTCTGGGGAAAAGTCTGTCGGAATGGTAACCTTAGGAGCTGCAATATCCAGGTCCAAAAGAAACCTAGCAGCATGAAGACATTAAATGCAATTTGATCTCTCAACATACAACCAGAATCCCGTTAAAGGGAAGCAATAATGGGCATAGATAGGGATAACAAATTATAAGAACAATGTATATTCTAGTAAGCAGGCAAGCTTCAAAGATGTACAGAAACCTAATGTGCTGCAAAAGAATCTCTCATAGGAATAATGGAACAATCAAAAAGTCAAGTACTTTCAGGCTCCATTCAAAAGCATCTGGATCCACTTCGCCTTATATTCTACAGGCCCAAGGACTTTGCAACATATCCTCGTGCAACCAGACTTCACTTGCTTTACACAACCTCGAGCAAACAGAAAATAGACAAACATATGTGCATTTTTATCTTTTTCTTGGTCATATAGCACGCTTTTATAAAGGAGACGAAGAAGCATCCTTCAGACACTACAGTACAGTTGTAAAGTCCAAAAAATGTCTACATAAAACATTAAAATGAAGAATTCAAACAGACGTGTATTTATGAGTAAGACATTAAGGTGAAGAACTGTCTAAAACTTTAAGAAGCAGAAAAAGTAGAAACCTGGCTTGCTCCTTTAGTGCTCGGTTCACTTGTTCCTGTGCAGTGCGTTTTACTCCATCAATTGTCATCTGAAAGGATGCAAACATGACGCAGAGACCAATCAAACACAGATTTTAAATCGACACATCATTTTCTAAAAACATCCTCTTTTGTTTGTCTGGTTAAATTTCACCAGAGCACACCAACCAACGAGAGCAGGTTTACTGATCAAAGAATAAAAGTATTGGACAGGTCCGATTTCTGCAGTGTGAGGGTCCACCAGACAACAACATTTTTCTCCCACTAAGCAGAGGTGAACCACAAAATACAAAAGGGATGACAAGCTAAAAAGTCCTTAAGGTTTTGGAGGCCAAAATAATTTTAAGACGTTTGGACATACCGATGTTAATAAGTGTAGTAGTGTACTACCTTTTTTTTTAGGACTCCTGTTCTAAGCTCTAATGGTTATTGTTGGAAACAATCTTTGTATATATTGTAATTGTAATCAATTAGGCAATTAGGTAGATTGTAATCAATCTAATTAGGTAGGTAGCATAATTATAGATTTCCTTGTTATTTACTTGCCTTATTTTCTTTTGTACTCAAGTCTATATATTGTTCCTCACTGTGAGAAAAATAACATATCAATCAAATATTTCTACAGTTATTCTTAGGAATAGAATTGGTTAGGAGTGAGTGAGGCTACAAAAGTCATTTACTATCTTAGTCTCTTTCATAATAAAAAAAATGTCTGTTAGGGTCACGTTTACCCTAAACACTTTTTACTCTTTTGTCTCTAACACATTTTCAACAATTTTTGAAAATACACTCTACATCAATCTAGTAAGAATAACTATCTGAAGCATACATATCACGACTACTCAGAAGAGAGATAATTTTTTAACTACTCTAATGAAATTGTGCGAAGAATCATCACATCTACGGTCTACTGGAACATCTAAAATCCAAATCGTGCATCCGAACATCCCAAAAAATCAAAGCTTTGCCAAATTCCTGATACCTTCAGTTATTTACAGAGTGACAACTTAGGATGGGTCATTCCCTACTAGTAAAAATCAAGGTGCTTACTTCAGCACGATAAATTCAGTACTCAAGTTTCAGTCTCAGATTTAAACTATTTACCGACCGCATGTTACTGGTATATCATGTAGCTACAACCATTTTCACTTCAAAGTGTGTCTCAAGTCCTCTGGATTATGGTAGCCGAGCATTGGTTAGCTACTCATAACATACAAATTACTATTCGTTTGAAAGGTTTATTTAGAATCAAACCTGCACTGCAGCGGCTGTTTCCATAGCTATGGCCCGACTGACAACCGTATTGCTTTGAAAGAAACTAATAATTCGATCGACTGAATCCTTCAGGTACTGGTCAAAAGCATTTCAATTAGTAGTCTATCTTTATATGAATGGAAATTGTTCAAAGACAAGGAAACAATAACCTACAGTCACATAACATGGAGAAGCTTTAGCAACCATACTCCAGTCCAACTTAGCATTGAAAGGTTTGTAGCAGAAGACACCAACTAACGAATCACTGGCAGTTGCACTCTACACGGAGATGAGACAAAAGAATTAAAGCCGCAAAGTCACATGCACAACAACCACAACCTGGCTGTTCAGAGAATAAGGACGAGAGAGAATGGAAGCATTAGGAATTCAACATAAATGGAGCAGAATAGTAGGACCTCCGCAAGGAGACCATTTGGTGATGACAACTGATATGATCCCAATTTCACATCAAAAACTTTGGCCTCGGGATAAAGCTTTACAAAGCAATCAAGGTTGTCACATGATAATTCGGCCAGACACTCATCATCATCAGTAAGTTTTGAAGCATTATGTCTCATGTGAACCTCCACTGCAGTATGAAGCACATCACCCCTGTCATGGGTTGTTAGAAATTGTCCATCGTCACCTTCTTTGTATCCAATTATCTTATTCAGTTGTTCCCAATCTTCCTCTCCGAAACCCCCCGGCTCACTTTCATCCTTATCAGATTGATTACTCCTGAAAATATGTTTTAGAATTTTAGAATCTAAAGTAACTGCAAGTCAAAAAAAACTAACAAAACAATAAAGGATCTCCATGTATGATATTTTTACCATCCAAAGGACCACCATGACTTCTTTGGTTTCTGTCTCGTGCGGAGATCCGACTCTACTGACTGCTCCACAAACTTGTGGGCCAACATCCTGGGAAACAGCTCAACACCATAAGAACTAAACGAATATGTATCTAAAAGAAAGATCAATTACAAATGACAGAGTCTTCATAAGTATTGAGAAGCAAGTTATTTATCATCTCCTTCCAGTTGTGCTGTGTCCGCGTAAGAATATCCAGAGAATACACATAAGCAAAAGGAAACAAAAGTACTTAAATGTTTCAAGGAAATCAAGTATGAAAAAGGATGGAGAGAAGAAAGGACACTTGGCGGCAAATCTCTCAACGCAAGGTTAGTGATAACATTTGGAAGTTGGAGAGGAAATGAATTAATCGAAATTGTGGAACACAGTTGCAATAATTTATGGATCAGTGGAATATTCCAATACGGGCTATTGTATATCCCCAAATGCACACACAGAGTAAAGCATTTCTCTTGAATCTGGAATCACTGAAGCCGAGTTCATAAAGCTGTTTCTCAGTCCTCCCTCTGTCCCATTTCCCATATTCTACTTTGGGACATCCCAAAATACATGTCCACTTTCCAAAATCAACCATAGAAACTTGGTAAAAATCCATAATTACCCTAATGTTTAAATTGAAGTACTCCTACATCAATCAAATTTGAAAAGTCTAAGGGCATAATTGGAAAGTTAAATACTTTTTGATGTAATCATTATGCTCCCATAAAATGCTGGAATCCCCAAATGAGACTGTCAAAATGGGATGGAGGAAGTATACATTATTATCTAGAAGTTGTCAACTTATTAGCTGGTCAACTTACACATGAAAGCCAGATAAAGTTTGCCACTCACCACACATTTGCCTCCCTCCTAGAGTTATGACGAACTATACAAACAAATATGCCACACCATAAAAAGAACAAGTTAAGCAAGTCAAGTACCTCCACTGAAGTATGAGTTCGTTGTCAAGCTCCCGATCCAGTTCCTCAATTTCTTTGTTGTCATCAACCACCAGCCTACTGAGGTCGGATTTCAAAAGAGAAACATATAGAGGTATATATCTTTTACGTAACCTTGCATACTTCAGGACCTGCTCCCATGGTAACTTCCCACTGCCACAAAAAAATAGTGTCCTTACCATATGTAGAACAAAACCAGATTTTGATATATCTTAGCATTTTGGTTTGGTTGTTTTCGTTATTGTTTCTCCCCTACTGTTAGCCAGGGTATTATGGTAAAACTATTATTCATGGCATAAAATATTAATTCAAGCGGTAGAGCAATTTAAAGCTCAATATTTTACCCTAAATATTACTATTTTTCTCGTAAACCCTAAATACATAGTTTGGAACTTAACTTACTATCATAAGTGTTTGATCCGACCCTAAATCACGTCACGAGTTTTAGAACTTGTTACAAGATGGTTATTGTGTGTAGATGTCATCTTCTGAAGGATGACATTGGCACGACGCAGAACTAGTGCGGCTGCCAAGGTGGGCGAAGAGGCCATCTGCCTCGTTTCTTCCTCTTGTGGTATTTACGGTGAGTTGAATGAAACTTTGAAGAACCATCTTACGTGGCCTTTGATTTTGGGAGTATTTTTTTTAAAAAAAATAAGTCTTTCTAGCCATCTTTTCCCAGTCCAACTAACTCCAAGGGGCCAAAGTTCATTGAGGAAACATGGTTTGAAGTTTGGCTTAGGTTTGATGCGACCAACTATTGTTTGTTTTAACAATCTTGATGGTTTCAGCTACCGACTGCTCCAAGGGTCATTCATTTTCAGTTCTAGCTGCTTTTATTACATCTTATCCGCCTCTCGAAGGCAATGTAACACTTCCTGATTGGGATACAAGGAATGTTCTAAAAGTCGGCCGCTAGTCAGTGCATAAGCGCCAGGCAGGGGTCCAATGCCTAGATTAAAATCGGCCTAGGCAGCCGACTAGTGGACCGAGGTTCTAGGCGCCCAACTAGTCGGCCTCTAGGCGCTAGGCTCCCCTCCTCCGCCTGACTAAACCTAGTGACTTTTAGAACACTGGATTATCCAAGGACTCTTTTATTATGGCATAATATGGCACAGTTTGGAACCTCATGCTACCATTGAGTGCAATTTTTCTAATCATTTCGGTTGCTAATGCCGAAGCCTTTCTCCACCAGAGTAATGTTTCGAGAGCATTAGAGCTTTATTTTCATGACTAGCCAGTATCACCCTTCACATTACATTCATGCCTAGGCAACGTGTGACTTGGTTTCACATGAATAGCAACAGCTCACACTTCAGTTGCATTACGAAAGTCAGTATGAAAGTAGCGGGAAAAAAAGGAACACTAAAGGTAGAAGAGGACAAGCTAGTTAGATACCTAGACTTCTTCAACTCCTCTGAAACAGCTTTATAGGCATACTTCCACCAAGCTCTTGGATTGGATTTCACCAAGACAGATGGACGGAAATGAGCAGGTTTTAGTCTTCGATTAAAAGCAGCAAAGTTGTCAGCTAATTTCAATAGATCCCTGTAACCATTCTGCAAACCTCAAATATTTAGCCTTCAATACCTTTTGAAATTTGTTAACCTAAGAACCAGCAAGGAGAGGATAAGCAAATAACCTTGGATAAACAGAGTGTAACATCATCCAAGTTCACAACAGCTTTTTGTAACGGTTCACCACTATTTGCAGACGCATTTGACCGCAGCTTTGAGTACTTCCCATTTCCAGTAACTGGTTGCAAAACATACGTGTGCCTTCTCATAGGACTACCAGCCGGTTTGCCATCCTTCGTGCCAAACTTAAAAACCTACAGCTCATGAGAGTTCATTATGCTTCAATTCAAAAAGGAAAACCAGATGCAAAACTGTGCTAAGTGGTTCCTATAGCAAACAAAACATACCTGACTCCATTCCATAGGTAGCAAACCCTCCCATGGTTTATCAATAGCCCATGGACAAATATCAGAATCAAAATAAACAGCTAGACTCTTGAGTTCTATAGACTGCAAAAGAATGAGCAGAAAAAGAAATAATTGGCAACAAAAATAAGAACTCCGCATCAATTAATCAATCAGCTCATTTCAAAAACAATTAATCAATCAGCTGGGACACAGTAAAGAGGTCTGTTCTTGTATTCGCTTGCATACATGTGTGGAATGTCCCTCCCTCCCTCCCTACATATGTGGAATCTCTCTCGTTGTATGCCTGTATGTGTATGCGTGTGTGTACATAATGGTTGTCAGAATCATGCAATTCACGATTCGATTTACGATTCAATTCACGATTCCGTGCAAAAACGATACGAATCTATAGGTGAATCAAGGTTGATATAGAATCGGAGGTGAATCATCCGATTCGGAGGTGAATCATCCGATTCGGAGGTGAATCATCCGATTCACAGTTCAATTCGCGATTCGATTCCCGATTCACGCAAAAACGATTCAAATCTTTAGGTGAATCAAGGTTTATCACAATTTTCATTCGACAATATGAAACCACTTTTGCTATTTTGCCTTGTTTTTTCTTATAGACAAGTAAGAATATGAGATCATATAGTATGGGAAATCATATTCCTTATTCAATGGAGACGTATCTACCATGGATGTGTAATTACAAAAATCAATCTTTTTATCCTCTAAATGATAGACCAGGGCACGGCCCTGAGGCTCGGACTAACCCACATACGTTGCCATATAAGCTAGTTTCCTACCTATTAAGGCTACAAGCTTTATTTTGTAAGCTTTTTATTATGAATTCTTGTCATTTATATGCATATATCGATGTTACTATAGTATTTATTTTGCTATGATGCCATGTGATCATCAATTTATAGTAGAAAACAATCTTAAATATGTATTTTAGCTTAAATTTTTCAATTTTACAATGTATCTTTATTATGTCGAGGCATAGATACATTTTCCAATGTGTTTGTGAAAGTAGGACCGAATCGTTACGATTCACAATTCGATACGATTCATGAATCAGAAAAGGGTCAATTCGATTCTTGAATTGATTCGCAATTTGACAACCTTAGTACATATACATGTATATAGGTACGTATACACTAGTATATATATTTATGTCGCTTTGTGGGTGTATATCTCAAATGTGTGTGTACAAAACAGTGTAGATATCTTATCAAAAGAAAAGAGTGTATATGTATGTATATAAACTGTTATTGCATAAATATATGATATCTTTATATATGGATATTTATTTATTTATTTTCGCCGTTTCCGTGTCCGTTTTAAGAATTTCCGTGTCCCGCATCCATATCCGTGTCCATGTCTGTCCGTGCTACATAGTTCATAATTGTTTATCGCAAAAAATAATAATTGTTGAAGTTTTGTTTAATTTTTACCCCTAGTGATGTTAATTCTTGCATCTGTCATTGCTTGCATGTTAAGTTCTCTCCTTCAGACAATGTTCCACCTGATGATGCTATGGGGTAATGAGAGCTTGTTGGCTGCTAAGTTTATCTTGTTGACACTTCCAGATATTGCCCATGCGGTCCACATTATTAGATTGGTTCGGCGCCTCATTCTACTCGTTGGGCTGCTTTCACTCATTTCGCATTATGTTCGTAGTTCTTCCAGATATTGCCTTGCGCTATGACTTTTGCTACAACTAATAATTTGGCTCTAAGGCTTCTATCCGACCAGGTATTTCTTGAGTCATCCAAAACTTTTTACTGTGATAATTGAAGTGCCATCTAGATTGCACATGATTTGGTCTTCCATGAGTGAATGAAGCATAGAGATTGATTGCCATTTTGGTCGACAACATCTTGAGTCTACTCACCAGCTGTTTGTTCCATCATCAATGCAGTTGGGTGACTTCTTCACCGAAACACAAACAAGTGCTCGCTTTTGTTTTCGCCTTAGCAAAAATGTGATGCTCTCAGCAAACATGTGAAGTGTGAAGTATTCATCTTATTTTCACTTCACTATTTCATCAAGGGTGGTATAGTCTTCGGACATATTAGTGTTTGTTTTATATCCCATTAGGGTTCCTAATACGGTTCCTAATACAGCCACCCATTAGTCTGGTAACTTTATGATTCAGTAATAAAACAACTTTTCCCCCAATATTCTCACATTATATCTGTTCACAGTCATATCTATCCTTCCTCCCTTCTTCCCCCTCTTCTTCTTTTATATTCAAATCATAAGTAACTGTAATACTAGCGAAGGCAGTAAGAGGCAACACAAGCCAACTTGATACAATAATATGAGAATCAGTACTAAATTTCTCAAGGAATCTCGGCATATAGGGCAGTAGGTCATCAAAAAAGGGGAACTCATTAACTATTATGCAGTTACTAGTGTAAGAAAAGGAACCTTCTGAATACGTTCGAGTGCACCACCCGTGGCAAAAATCTCTTTGCCGTTATCATCTACTGTCACAGCTGATAGCTTCTCCAAGGTAACACCAGCTGCAAATGGATGACCAGGATTGCTACAAAGTGGAAGTCATGAGGTCTATCAAACAAGTCATTTAAAGAAAACAGCATAAAACCTTATTTACCTCTCAATATCTTCATATCTGATGTGAATGTTTGAAATCGAAAGCTTCAAGTTGCCAATTATTGTGTCGATCAACGACCCCAGCCATGATTTGTTCTTTGCATACAACAAAAGCAACAAAAAGTTAGATCAAGGTTAAGTTTTAACAATAGCACGTGCAGAATACCCCAATAAAATGAATAACCAAGGACGGAGAAAGAGGATGATTTTTTACACCAACAAATCGTCTTTCACCGATTCATTTTACGGTTGTATTGTCAATTATCTAAAACAACAGAACCAAATGCAGAAAACTCAAAATTGCACTTTTACAATCAGGCTGAGCTTAGAATTGCAATTGAGAAGAAAGGAAACCTATGTTTACAGTCACTTTTGAGCTCTTTTCACAGGTTATCAAGGGTATGCCCATATATAGATGTTCCAAGAGAAGTCAAAATGCATTACAGCTATAAGCAACCTCAACATGTGTTCTGTGTAGGAATAGCTGGGAAGTTGGCAGAACAGAATTCTCTCAGGAGCCAATAGACCAAAAAAAAAAAAAAAATTCAGATTTCTCTCTGGAGTTTGAATTTTCAAACTTCGGAAAGTAACAGACCCTGAACCTAAACCTGACCAATTCATCAACTATTCTTGATAACCCCCGAGAGAACTATGGAAAAGCATACCATTTCTGACTTAAACTGTTGTCTACTCTCCAAGAGCTTCATTTCCATTTCCTGTCACAACAGAACCAATAAATCAGGGAGCTTGAACATCAACATAGAGCAAGCATGGAATTTCAAGCAGCAGAAAGATGTCTTACTCGTATTTGGTTTTTCTTAACCTCTAGGACAGCATCTTCATCGCACCCTTCAACTTGAGTTGCAGGTTCAGCTAGCAAAAAAATACGATCCAGGGATACTAGAACTGGATCTTGGCCAAGCCTGCTCCATGGAACCTGATATAAAGTGAAATAAAAAACAGTTTTGGAAGAATGAATGGACTAATGTTGCTCCTAAACAGAAGTTCTCAAATCTGTTAGTATTGAAAAGATAAACTTAGTAATTGGCAAAAAAAAAAAAAACAAATAGTATATATATCTAACGCCATAATAAATGTCTCTCGTCATTGACCAAATTTCCTATTTTCATACAGTATACACTGTTGTTTTGCATCTCACTAATACCTTGAGAAATCCATGAATATACCACAAGTAGCGTCCAGTTGTTTCTATAATCCAAGTTCACCACCCAACTTACCTTGCCAAATAAAAAATGCAAACAATCTCCACGATTATCACATTGGCTTTGCCATATAATAGGTTACGTAAATAAACTTAGCTCCTAATTAAAGGAAATTAGGAACACATTGGGGTGGGAAATCAAAAAAAAAAAAAAAAACTCAAAGATACCATGACTAAACGACTGAAAGTGTTTGCAGTGGGATGATCTATAAAACAAAGAAAGGTTATTGGTGAAACCTATTGCATAGCCTGATTTATATTGTTGGGCTCATTTATTAACAGCTTAAGCTTTTGGGACAGTTGGTGACTTAACAAACACCAGGAGAAACTATGAGAGAATGCTGAATGAATAATGAGAACTCCTGCGGAAACGGACTGCACTTGCCAGTTGTCAAAATATCTGAAGCAAAACTTTAGTGTGACACAAGGTTAATCATGTATGCCTGTCAATGTTCTAATATCTACCATAGAGGCTCGCGTTCATAAACTTTTAAGAGATCTATTTTAAGCGAGAAACACGACAGGATGGGCCAAGTATTGTTTCACCTCTAGAGCTCTATGTGATCACCCTATACTAACTGTACTGCAAAGAAAGTATAATGTAACATGCAGTGGCAGTAAATTTCATGAAAAGCGGGGCAAAATCAACAGTGGTTGGGATAGCAAGGAAACACATCATAAAAAAATACACCGAAACAATGGCTCATTATAAAGCAAAATGGTGAAAAATGATCATACGCTGTCCACTCTGTAGGGGAATAGTAGGAGTTAAACTGGAAAGAAATTCTCTATCGACATCACCAAAAGAGGAACAAAACAAAATAGGCTACTCGATTATCATAAAATGATCACTAAACATTTAATGGGGTTTCATAAGGATGTCAAAGCAAACTAAAAGGATTTGAAAACCTTTCATTGACAGGCTAATACTATGCCCAGCTCACCCTGAATAACATTTCTCATCACGGCTCAGGAGTCCCACTGCAGGTACTAGTGCCAGAGCACTTTGGCCTATGAAGCACAGATATGCCTAAATGGATGACATCTTGAGGTCATATGCACAAACGCATCAGACATGCCTGTCTGGACGCGCTGTGTGGCACCGGCTGTTTCCATCATTCATCAACTGGACAGGTGAAGGACAAGCCTTTGACATGTGTGTTCATTGACCACTACGTGAGAAGGTACTAAGTACTTTAGAAACAATGGATTGAAATTAAGAATGAAAGGGAAACACCCCTCCTTCCTCACTTTTCAATTAGTTCAAGAACACCAATGTTTAGTAAAATACATTTGAGAAGTTAATAAAAAATTTACAAACATTGATTTGCACTTAAAAAAAATTGACCAGAAAAAAAAAAAAAAAAAGCCCTTAAATCAGTTCAAGAAAACCATCGAACAATCAATTATCGAAGTATTGGGCATGGTTGCCAGAATCGAACGATTCACGCTTCAATTTTAAGTCCATATACGATACAAGCAAAAAATACTACGAATATATAACAAATAGGTGAATGAAGGGTCAAATAGAATTGTTGACAAACCTACAATTCAAGATTCAATTCCATGCAGATATAACAATTTGATGGAGAAGCATTCCTTGATCTACGCAGAAGTATATTTTGCAACCATTGTGGGCAATTTAAGAGTTGATTTAGTTTCTAAGTGTCTTCTTAATTCTGTTAGAGCTTGTCCCACATTGGTTAATTATAACTCCAAAACTAGTATATGAGTCTAGGCAGCTTTCAGAGCCTTTCGGACAAGACTCTATGTTGTTGATGGTTGGTTCCCTTTGTTTGTCATTGATATTGATAGTTGTCTTATGTGTTGAATCGTTTGTTTACCTCACCACGTGCAAGTCAAGAGTCGCATGTGCTGGGAAGTGTTAGAGCTTGTCCCACAGTGGTTAATTATAACCTCCAAAACTAGTATATGAGTCTGGCAGCCTCTCCACTCATTGCCAATTGGTTTTGAGTTGGATGCTTGAACAAATTCCTAGTCAAAGTTTCTTTTAAGTTTCTAGTGAATATGTTTTAGTTTCTGGTCTAAGCATTTATTATGTGTCTTATATATCTAGTAAGTTGTGTCTTTGGTTTTAATAATGGTCTGGGTATTTGAAAGGTTTGTGTTGGAAAATGTCGAGCATTTATTAGTATTGAAGAGTCTCATCTTTGTAATGCCTATAAATAGTTTATCTAATGAAATGGAAGTCAAAGTTTGAGTTTATGAAAATATTTGTGAGTGTTTTTTGCTTGGAGTTTAGTGATTCCTCCGACAATCAAGCGAGTGGCTTGGTCGCGTTGAATGGCATCAGCGATTAGTAGCGTTTAGTGCCATCCACTACCCCCGGTTGAGTGGCATCCCAGGACTATCCTAACCTCGCGGGTTTCGGCCTGCATCACAATTGTTGCTTTCGACTAATATGAAACCACTTTTATCTTGATTTTTTTTAACAAAGCAGGAACATGACTGTTAACTTCGGAAAAAACAACATTCTCATGCAAACTTTCTTGATCATTTACTGATTAGAATACCATTCTTATTTGGACCTTTTGTTATCCTTTTTTTTTCTCATTTTTTGCAAAAATAAAAATAATCAATCTAATATGTTTCGAGGCTAAATTTTTTACTATTAGTTTGGCCAAATTTTTACTATTATTTACTATTAGTTTGGCCAAATTTTTATAGTTCATAATCATATGATGGCTCAACGACTTTAAAATGTTACTATCTTAATTTGCTAGACAAGTAGTTGTGAATGTTATTGAGTATAATATCCTACATGAAGGTGAATTTTGACAAATCTGTCTCTCTTTAACTCTTGTATACACTAAATCATTCATCATGGCAGGGTCCATAGCCTTGGACCAACCCACATATTTGCCATATAAGCAAGTTTCATAATTCTATAGTCTTTGGCCTAAGCTTCATCTTTCTAATGAATAATAAAAATGTGTGTGTGTGTGTGTGTGTGTCTCTATACGTTGTTCTTACAACCAAATCCTCTACATTTACAATCAAAGAAAAACCATTTGGATTCACAAATAGATGCACCTGAACAAAGACCAACCTCACCCTTCAGAAAGATGCTCTCTCTCCCTCTCTTACATAGCCCCTTTGTTTTTTATTTCCTTTTTGATAATAAGGTCGCATTCTCCCCTTTATTCTTTTGCTTGGTACAATTGCCTTTTTTTGGGTTCCTGTTTAGTGATTGTGGTTTGTTTTTCCCCGGATGATCAATTAAATGTTTATATTTAGCATTATTCTTGTTGCATGTGTGATAATTTTCTTTATTTTGGTGGTTAGCGATATAACAACCATAAAGATCACAGATATAGGAATATATTAATATTGTTGTTGTCCTGTCTCCTCTGTGTCCAAATCTTTGTTTTCTCCTAAAAGTTTGTCATGTTCCAAATGGTTATCTATGTCAATATATATACCTATACCTATATACAGATTTATTAGACCTTGACAATCAAAGCAATATCAACCAACTCCTCCAACATATTCAAATACAAGTTTTCCCCACTGAAACCATAATTGCAATACAATATCCTCAATCAATCAACTCCGAATTTTAGTTATATTCCTCCAGGTCAGAATACTAACAATTCACACACCAAAGTTTACCCAGAAGTGGCCTTGGACTTCTAGAAAATATTTGAAAACCACTAGGACAAAGAAAAATTCATTCAAATATTATTTATTTGTCAAATGTAAAAACTGATGTCACAAATACTTTTTAAAACAAAATGATAAACAAAACAAGTATGACTATACAAACCTTCAACTTCACTGACCCAAGGAATCCAGCCTTGACCTTGACAGGTAACTTTAATGCATTCAATGCTTCTGGCTTCAGTTGCATATTTGTTAGCTCTACATCACCTGTTATATTTTCAAAGCAACAGGTTAGAAGATTCAGACAAATCACAAATAAGAAAAACATAAATGCACCAGCAAAGTTGGAAGTATCAAAACACTATTTATTAGAGGTTCAGCAGAACAATTATCTGCTACATAGCAAGCATATACTAGATCCATATAGTTTCACTTATATCACACTCTTAACCATGTCAAACAACAATGAAAATAATAAATTAATTCAGTACTCCATTATGTATTCGCTCACAAGTTCAACAAGTACGATTGCCCCGCTCAGCACCTAATTCAAGGGAAAAACCAAGATGAACTGAAACTCAAGGGGACTGGCACAGTGAGAAAGATGAACATGACGAAAAGCTTTGCAAGGTCCATAAACGTGAGAAGGGAAGTTCTTTAATACCCTCAATAATAAGCCAAATCCTCAGGACTCGGAAGTTGTGAATGCCTTGCCTAGTTCCCTGTCAAGTGTTAAACTGCCAAATATCATCAGTTCAACTCCTGACACTGACGACTTACAACATTGGATGTTCTTTTCAAACAATATATGCAACTGTCACCGAGAATCTCTCTCCACCTTGTATGTGGATAAAGCATAATTTCTAGTAAGAATCCATGTTAGATGCCATAATTTCTAATAAGAATCCTTGTCGCAAGGACTGTTCAGCTGACACCATTGACAGCACATAGGTCAACGGTCAACCAGTCGGTTGCATCGTTGCCATTCCTGCCAGAAATACACATAGGACAATGGTTGACACCTAGGACATGGATTCTGGAGGAAGCAATAGATCATGACAACTCAAAGTTACCAAGCTGGTCCACTGGTTAAGGAAAGCTCAGACCATCAAATTTCTTGGCAAATGACTTTACAAGTGGTATTAGTAATAGGTCAGTATGGAGTTGGGTCTGATGAGGAAATAGAGTACGCCAGTGGATAGACTTAATCTTCTATTCTCTTCACTAACGCTGAGCGTAACAAGGCTCCAAGCCTTCCACTGTGGAGTGAGGCTAAGCAATATATACATATATTTATTCATTAAATATTACCTCGCCGCTCCCAACCTAGAGAGCTTCTACATAACCCTGCTCCCCCCGTCCCCGCCCCTTGTACAACCAAGCAATGAATAAACAAATGCACCACTAACTCTCCATCTGTCAAGCACATGCAACAACGATTCACGATAATTGTCTGACGCTATATAAGAGTTATCTATAGGGAGAATCTTATCCTTACCTGCACACCAAGCAAAAAAAAGAAACGTTAGTTGAGGCACGAGTGCCCTAGGATGGCTCTCCAGTAATGTAGTTTTTACTTATCCAACCAAAACTTGGTAATAAACTGTCACCTGAAAAGACCCATTTGCTATTAGATCCACCTCAAATGATCTTACCCTCTCCCCATGTCCCTCAATTCGTAGTCTCCCAAGAGATCTAACAACTCCTCAAACTCCCAATAATGTACCTCCCTGCGAAGCGTAACATCCCACCGAACCGTCTCCCCATCCAACGTGAGATAGTCTGCCACCGCCGCATCCCCATCTGCCACCAACTGAAATAGTAGAAAGGCAAGCATCTCTCAATCTATTATCTCCATACCGGACAAGGTCCCAGAACTTCACCCTGATCCCTGCCCCCACCTTTATACTAATATGTCTAGAAAACTCACTCCATCCTCTCCTAATTCCCTTCCAAAGACCGAATCCATGCGGCAATCATGTTTACAGCAACGACCACTCACCCCAACCCTCCACATGCCTGGCACACCCCACCTTCCTCCACCATCTCAAAGCAGATTACACACTATCCCAACAAAATGGTACTTAAACTCCTCTCCCAAACCACCCCAAAGCAAATTTCTTTGCAGCTTTTCTTAAACTATTGGCCGCCGACAGGAATAATGAGAACTCACATGAATTATGTAGGCAAGCTCAATAAAGTGCATTTTTATTAGGGTCATCCTTCTCCTTTTAAACAAGTACTGTCTCTCCCAACACGCAAGCCTTTCTGAAATCTCTTAAACGATGTATCTCAAACGCTTCAGACTTGAATGTTTTCCGCAAATGAATACCCAAATAAGATGAGGGAAAATAACCAACCTTGCGAACCCAAGACCTCTGCCAACAGGTACAGCATCAACCTCGCCAACAGAATGATTTCAAATTCCCCACATTCACCTTGCAGCTAGACGCTACCTCAAAAGATATCAAAATACCTCTAAGATATCCCAACTGAGAATGACATGCACCACAAAAAATGATGGTATCATCAGCATACACAGAGTGAGAGACTACCACATTTGTTTCATCCACACTGCCCAAATCACCTCACTCCACTCGAAATTCATAGATCTACCCATTTCCAAACATTTTCATCCCTAAAACCAACCGTAAACCACCAAATTGAGCCTATACAAACCTGTACGAAGCATTTTCAGCCATTTTTGAACTCAAAAACATGGTTTAGGCATTCAAAACCCTATATCAACCCTCGATTTTGCATATTCAACCATTTCGACACTCGAATCATGATTTTGAGCCTTGTTTAGACCATTTCGGCACTATTCAGCCTTCGAAACACTGATTCTACCCCATTCCAGCACTCGACAGAACTGTTTAGCCTCGATTAAGGTACGAATACCCTTCGGTTGAACTCGAATCATGCTGTGATACCCAAAAATACTGTTCAGCACTTGAAATCACTGTTTGAACACTCGAAGCACTGTTTGAGGTCAGACTTCAACTGGGTTTGTTTCATTTGTCAAAATTTGTTGTGATTTCGATTTGTCAACTTTCGAACCTTCTATGCTGAAGATCCTTACTTTAGCAAGATTTTCGATGCTTTGCAAAGAGGTGACAGAGTTACATATCCATGTTACAACTTGCACTTTAGTACCTCTTTTCATCCTCAAACCAATGGCCAAGCGGAAGTGGTTAACCAGAGTCTTGGGAACTTGTTACGGTGCTTGGTTGGTGAGCATCCAAAAAGTTGGGATGGCACTCTTCCCTTCGTAAAGTTCACTTACAATTCTTCTCTAAACCGCACCATTCACACTTCCACGTTTGAAGTGGTTTACGGGTTAAAACCTTCTAGTGTGGTTGATCTTGTCCCGTTGCCAACTTCTAAGAAGGAACACCCCAAGGTGTTAGGAATGGCTACCTTTATGAAGGATGTCCATGCTCAAGTCAAGTCCTAAATTGAGAAGTCTAATGCGAAGTAGAAGGCGGCCGTCGATGCACACAAAAGGGAGGTTCTATTCAAGGAAGGGGATCTTGTATCGGTTATATTGAGCAAAGAAAGGCATCCTCATGGCGTTTACGTAAAGTTAAATTATCGGAAAGTGGGTCCTTGTGAAGTCTTGTGCAAGATCAATGATAATGCTTACCAAGTCCAACTATCCTCTCATTTGAATATCTCCAACACTTTCAACGTGCAACATTTGAAGCCCTAGTTCCCGGAGGACACTACCTTAACTTGAGGAGGAGTTTCTTTTTAGTAGGGGAATGATGATGTAGTAGCTATTAAGGGTCTTAATGTCATTTTGTGTCCTTATTATAAGGGGTAGTATAGATAGTGTAAAGCCTTTCATTTTTGCTAGCTTTTATCATTTTAAGAATACAAATATCAAGAGTTCATCTCTTTGTATCCCATTTTGGGAGTTTCTCTCTCTAGTTTATCTCAATGGAATATTTCGGTTGCGTCTGACTCGAACTCTGACACAAAATTAAAGAACCTCCTCATTGCCCCGCTAACAAAAACACAACCCAACCGTTTCTTTGGAAACTTCGCCCTACCTACAAGCCACAATTTTCATTTCCTCCCAGAAATCCCTCCACATTGGGTCATACACCCCATAAACAAGAAACCATCCCCTACCATTGAGGAGACAAGAGGCGGAAAAACTCCACAACTCGCTCTCAAGCATCTTCACAACTCTCGAATCCCACAAAAGTAACACTACTCCGCTGACCCTTCCGCATCTAAATCACTCTACCCATTAACACGCCTCCTTCGAAACTGCGCACAAGTTTCTCTTGCAAGCGAATTACATTTGCCTTCGACTACTTATTCCCTCCCAACAATCGCCATATGGCAATTATCCCTCCCACCTCTCACACACACACACTCTCTCTCTCTCTCTCTCTCTCTCTCTCTCTCTCTCTCTCTCTCTCTCTCTCTCTCTCTCTCTCTCTCTCTCTCTCTCTCTCTCTCATAACAAGCGTGTTGTTTCTTATGAGCATTTAATATCCCATAACTATATCAAGTTTCAAATACTAAAAAAACCGCTAACGAGACCAGCATTGTCTTACCAAAATTATTCACCTCAAGCAAGCAATTTTCTACAGCGAATAACATCTGAAACAACTTGTAACTTTTGAAGATAATAAAAAATAAAATTTATTTTATTACACTAGTCCCTAACCGTCCTCAATATACACAGCTCTTTACACTTCCAGTCTGAATATAAAAATAAATAAATAAATAATAATTGAGAATTACACATATACAACCATTCCTCTCTCACCCTACGTAACACAATTTCACACAAAATCACAGTAATACTGAATGAGAATTAATCACCATGTTTAAGAGTATTCAAATCCTTGAGACTACAAAGAACAAGTGATATTATAACAAGAAGTGAAGAACAAGTGATCGAACCTTTCCAGACACTGATCTTTAGGGCTTCTTTGTTTAAACCTCTCACATAATTACCGAGGTACTTCTGCAACAAATTTGCCACCTGATCTTCCAACATCTTCGCTATAGACTGATCTCAATTACGCAACTGATTGAAACCTAGACACACAAAGAGACAGAGACTAAAAACCAATACATACAAGTGAATATACGTATGTATGTATAAGTACAGCGAAGAACAGGAGTTTGAGAGAGAGAGAGAGAGATCGTGGCAGTGGAAGAAGTTTTGTGAAGTTTCGATTGTAGAGAGAGGTTGAGGAGAGAGAGAGGGGTTTCGCATGACGTGCAAACGGTGCAACCTCATAACAGGTGGAGCGTTGATGGGGCACCGTGTAAGCTCATATCGGATTTTTTAGAAAAATATATTTATTTTCAAGTATTTATTTTCAATGTTTGTCGAATGGCATTGCCATTCATTGATCGGTCAATTGGCCGACAGGAGCTGGAATTTGAGAAAGATTATTCAGTGGTCCCGGATTCGCTTTAATAAAAAAAAAATTGAGATTTTCTGGCATTTAGTGATTGATCCACCGGCAGAAATAGAAAAGAGATTATTCAGCTACCGTTCCTCTTATGGGTTTTTAACTCTTTTTTTTTTTTTTTTTTTTTTACTTTTTCGTTTTTTTATCTTTTGTTTAAGAAGCTTCAAATTTTTCTATATATTATTCAGCTACCGTTCCTCTTATCGGTTTTTTGTTTTACTTTTTTGTTTTTTTATCTTTTGTTTACAAGCTTCAAAATTTTGATATATTCACATAAAAAAACCTGAAAAAAGCAACTTGACTTTTTTCTGTGCAACTTGAAAAAAAAAAAGAGAGAGAGAAACGGCATTTCAGTGACCATTACAATTTTATCAATCGGTAATTATATGAGTACAGAACCCATTGCACAGAAAATGTACAGAAACGGTATTTCGAGCCGTTCATTCATCTTAAAATTAAATTCCGAAGGGTCCCATGAAAATTCAAATCAATCAGACATCATCTGTGTATTTTTTGTGCAATGAGTTCTGTACCCATAGTCTCGTCCTTTATCAATGGGTATGTCGTATGAACTTGGAGAGTGGATATGGGCTCACCTAATTTTATGGGTAGCGGAGCAATACCTCTACCGACAATAATCTCACCGTGGTACTGTGGTAGGGACCGTAGGAGGCAAGTTGGGGATGGGACGAAGGGGTCTCCGTCTGATGCATTATGGTGGCGTGAGTTCTATTGATTGGTTTTCGAGGGATCCCGTAACGTGGTTCCGCACTATATTGTCATAGGGGGCACCGTATTACAATGCATCCGAGCCGTTAATCTTAAAAAGTAATACTCTCCTTCCGTCTCTTTTTAAATGTGTTTTAATTTGTAAACTCAACTTATTAAAGAAACATCATCATTACACCTTTAACATCAACTTTTTTTTTCCACTTTACACTTTTCACATTAACTTTTACCTCTACTTTCCAAAATTATCCTCCACTTTTATATATTAACTCTTTACCCACTAATTTTTCAAAAGAGCAAAATGATAATTGTACAAATTTTTACCCATTAACTTTTCAAACCACATACTTATTTAGGAACAACAAAAAATATAAAGTTAAACACTTAAGAAGGGACGGAGGGAGTAGTTCAAATTTTATCTCAGCAATGAATTGCTAAGTACAAGTAATACTCCCTCCATCCCAATTTTTCGGTTCCAATTTAGGGAATGACTACAATACACCATCATTAAATGTGTGTACCATATGTACATATTGTATGGTCCATATTATGCCAATCATAATATTTTTTAGTGTTTTGTAACTTTTCAGTGATATAGTTCATAACATTTTCTATGATTCATAACATTTAATGCGTCTCATAACTTTTATACAAAAAATTCGTGACTTTTATTAATAAGAGATAATCGATTCGTAACTTTTATAGAGGTACATATGATACACACCTATTGATTCACATCTAAATAGGAGTGTATCTTATCATTTCCCTCCTTATTAAGGAACTAAATATCGTCAGTACACTTGTCATATTTTTTTTCTCCTCATTTTATCCTTGAAAACATCCTCGTTACATGTATTTACTTTCAAAAAGTAAGGGTAAAGAATAAACTTAACACTGGATCAAAATAATTTTCAATTGGGACAATTTTTTTGGGACAATAAAAAGTGTCATATGGAACCAAAAATTGAGGATCGGAGGGAGTATATGCTTTTAAAAATGACAGTGATATTCCCCCACTAGACTTGTTGACATATGGCAACGAATGTGATTTTCTATAATTTTGCTCCTAGAATAGAAAGATTTACGCAGCATATTTTTTTCCTAAAGTTCTGTTCCACGTCAGATTACTCACATTGTTTTTTATTTACCCAAACACACAAGTAAACACGTAAGCCGCACAAGATTTTCAAAGCCTCCGTCAACAAGATGAGATGGATATCATCTCTCTAATATTATCACTTTGTTCACTTCACATTTTTAAAAAAAAATTCAAAAAGATTCTCTCCTTATCTCTCATCTCTCCAATCTTTAATTACATTTCTCTCTCTACTCATACTCCTCTCTCCAATCATTATTCTCATTTCTCTCTCTATCTCTCTCCAATTATTACAACTCTCTCTAATTATTACTTTTTCCAAAAATCCATCCAAACATTATCTCAAATATTTCTCAAAAATATTTCTCAAAACTCTCAACCAAACATTTTCCATTGAAATAACATGCAAAAATGATATATCTGACTCACTTCGGAAATTCCCACACACTCTCTCACATGGGTGTGGGGCCCAGATGTGATCAACCACACCCCATGTGAGAGATGGTGTGTGGAGCCATGGGAGTGGCTCCCAGGGAGTATATGTATCGCCGTTCAATAACATGTGCATAGGGTCTTGTATTTATAGAAGAGTGGAGCACTAAGTTATGGAAATATAATTAAATTCTGAACTATGGAAACATAATCAAATCTTGAGTATGGAAATAAAATCAAATAAATCTTGATAACATGGTAACATAATATTTCTTAATATTATACTAACATACATATTGAGAAGAAATAAATGGAGTTTGTCTATATAATAGGACAAATTATTACTATAGTGTTACAGTTTACGAATGACCCAATTTTTTTTGAAAAGAGAAGTTACTGGAGTTTGTCCGTATAATAATAGGACAATGGTTTAACACTTCAAACTCATTTTAAGGTAGCGAGTTTGATGTTTACTATATCGCAGTAATGCTTGAAAACCGATGTGGGTGATGCTCCATAAACGAATTCAACGTTACTTCATGTTGTCTTCACACTGTCTTCAATAAGAATTTCACAAGAAAAATTTTGGTTGGAAGAAATATAGAATTTGCCGTGCTATATACTATAACGAATGAATATTTGAGGGACTATATGCGATCTACATTTTTTTTTTCCATGCAATATATATAAAGTACCCTGGGCCAAAAGTCAGGGTATCCAATTTTCTTTGTCACCAAGCAACTATGAAAGGGAGCATTCGATTCCACAACAGGGAAAGCTTCCACCTGTGGATTACTCCCATCTACAGTGGACTCTTAATACTATACCAAAAAAGGTCTATAATGAGGATTTAGTTTTCTCGCCAAAACACCAAATTTCCTCGCTAAAGGAATTGGCGAGGAAAAATTTTCTCGCCAGGTTTCCTCACCAAAACGTCATCGCAAAAGGTATTCTAGTGAGGAAAAATAGATTTCCTTGCCCATTTGGAACAATTGTTGAGAAAAATTTTCCTCGCTTATTCTGGCCAATTGGAGAGGAAATTTTGTTTTCCTTGCCTATTCTGGCCTATTGGCGAGGAAATTTTTCCTCGCTAAAACTCCTGAAATTAAAAAAAAAATTTCAATTCCCAGCTTCTCCGCCTCCGCTGGGAATCGAACCAGCGACCCATCCACCACACCAACTTCATTTTCAATGCAAAGTGCTACAACTTTTAATATTTAAACCTTTTGTAGTTTTTTTCACCTCACTAATTTTTTTTTAAAAATATTTTGTCTAATTTTAGTCTCTTTGTGGTGTTTTTTTAAACTTGTTTCTTAAATCTTTTACTGTTATTTGCTTTTACTGAAGTTTTTGTTTTTTATAAATTAATATTTTTCTATACCCTTTTATAAGTTTTTATACCTTTCTAATTTAATATTTTTTTTATAATTTAACATTTGTGACAATTTAATATTTTCTGTAACCCTTTTATATTTTTTTCTAATTCAAAGAAGAGTACTACTTTTTGTTGTATGTAGAATATATGATCCATTGATTAGCTTTTTGGCGAGGAAAGATAATTTCATCGCTAAATGGTGCTCTTTAGCGAGGAAATATTCATTTTCTCGCCAAATTTTTGCTTTTTGGCGAGGAAATATAATTTCATCAACATAGAGTACCCTTTGCTGATGAAATCGATTTCCTCGCCAGAAAGACTCATTTGGCGAGGAAATTTGAATTTGCTCGCCACATTTCGTCGCCATAGGTGGTTTTTGTTATAGTAAAATGGCTCCTAAGTGAGACTCCTAGAATTTAACAAGTTGTTTGATCAATTATGGTCTTCAATGGGCTCCCAGCATAAGCTCATAAGGGTGGCTTCTAAGCATGACTCCTAACCCATTAGCTAAATCTAGGTAGTCTCGTAGCTAGCTCAAAGTGGGACCCAAGCACTTTTAATTTTATTTTAATATGAAATTTTCAAAAGACAAATGATTTTATTTATGGGACCCACATTTTTTTATTTTTTTCCTCACAAAATAGAGAATGCTCTTGCTAGCCCATTGAGTGCACATATACTCTCTAAATTTAGCAAACTCTAGGAGTGAAAAATGGACCCCAATTAAGCTTATGTGTACACTTTAGGAGTCAAATTAGGAGCTATTTCTAGCGGGCCAATTGTGGATGCCCCTATGGAAAATGACTAGGTAGTTTTCACGCCAACATGCATAAGGATGGATGTAAGATTCGAGTGTGAGTTGAGCAAAATAATTTATTGAACGGGAGAACGTATATAGTTCTAAAAATTTTAAAAATTTATTTCTAAATTTGAAATTTGTTCACCTCCATTCACCAGTCAATAGCCATTTGATCACCTCCACTTGATTTTAACTTTAACCTAAACTACATTTCTTAACCCAACCCTCATTAAGTGAGTTAGAAGACAGGCCTATGGCCTCACTCATCAGGAGTCTTAGGCACACTACGGGTCCTCCTCGAGTTCTGTTATTTGATTTGAATCGGCGTTTGTTTTTTTAATCTAGTTGAATAAGTGACACGCGAGAAAGTTGAAGTCGAGCAACCTTCAACAGCCATATGATTGAAGAACATTTATCTTAAAATCATTGTAGATGTTTCGTTTTCAATGAAGGAAACTTATTAAAATCCTTCTACAAAATTTTCTCAATACAAAAGTCCTACTCAAATGGCATGGCAAAAAAAAAAAATATTATCACATAGTTATCAATGTCTGATCAATTTAAATCTTTTCATAAATTACTATTAACGATACAATCAGACTGATTATGAATCTGATAACGAGCTCGGTCACATATTGCATGTACCCTTATAATAGTACTGATAGGTCAAGCCTGTTTATATGATCCAAACAGTAGCAATCCGTGGTTTGGCAATTGGCTGGAAAATTGGAATGGGGCCTATAGTGAGGGGACTTACTACAAGGGTGTAGTGAGTCTCATCCGGCCGTCCATCTTGGTACCGACGGCTCGGATTTAATCCAAACTCTAAATGATCTAAGCCATCCATTTTTTGGATTAAAATCCGAGCGTTCATTATCGAGATGGACGCCCCTCACTACAGGCCCCCGGTTCCAGGAAAATTACATCAACTCTTTAACTTAGGGGGTGTTCTACTAAGGGTGTTTTTAGAATAAACTGGCTTTTTACGGTTTTTTATGTAATGTATTGTGAGAGATTATCTGTCTTGATTTTTGAAAAAAAACTATTTTTTTGTTAGTGGAACACCCCGTAATGTATAAAGGTCACAATAAAAAAGAAACCTCCATTAATTCATTTTTTGACATACAAGTGGAAATGTGGAATGGTGTAGGCCTGGAATGGCTTGCCTGTGATTGGAGCCTCGGAATTCACCGAACATTCAACAGTTCGCAACCTATAATACTAACAGTTAGAGATGCCCTTACACCCCAGAAAATATCAACTCCGCTAACTTCCAAAAGTAAAGGAGAAAAGGAGAGAGCCAAGGGAAAAAAAGAAGAAGAAAAGGATCATCGAGTAAAGCAAAGGAAGAAAGGAAAGCACTTGAATGCTACATGATGTTGATAAAATGCAAATTCTCCGAACAAAAGAAAATTTTAGAACAAAATATTATATGTATCGCATTAGCAGAGTTCAAAAAGCATATGTTCGAAAATTCCATCACCAGTGCTATGTTCCATGTATCTCAATTAACAGAGTGCCAAAATCGTGTTTACCGAAAGTTTTTTTTTTTTTATCGGCAAAAAGAATTTTATTGATCCTTGAAAAGGGAAGCAAAAGAGATCTCAGACACACTCGCAAGAAGCCAACCAAAGCACCAAAAACAGCTGACCACCACAAACCACTAAAAAAACATAGCGGTGTTAGATAGCTGAATCTAGGTCATTATTTTCACCTTGTAATTGAGTATATGAATATTTCGTCGCACAGTAAGTATACTATTTACTGTTAACGTTAGCACCATTCTTTTGTGGCTGGCCTGAGTTCACAATTGTTGCAAATAAATGTGCACATAAAATCAAGTTAATTAAAGTATTACTATTTACCAAACACCATCTGAAGGGTGATATAGCACACAGACACAATGTTTCAAATATCAGGACTTAGGCTGTCAATGGAATGGATTGATTGGATTGGATTCGAATTTGAAGTAGTTCAAATCCGAACTTGCTAAATCCGAAATCAATAATCCGAATCTGAATCCAAAAAAATGGATATCTAATCCGGAAATCCGATTTCGATCCGTTTTTTTTTAACACTATTTTCCCAAAAAAAATATACATATATATTTTGGCATTATAGATCTAGGACTGCTAAAAAAAACCGGTGAACCGTGAATCCGGTCCGGACCGAACCGATCCGTACGTTTTGGATTTTAACCGTGGATTAATGGTCCAGACATGGATTCAAAAAATAAAAAAAACGTAACTCGCGGTCCGGACACGGATTTTGATTTTGAAATCGTGGATTAACCGATCCGGACCGTAAGATTTTTATTATATATAAATTTTTTTAAAAAATAACTATATATGTATTTTTGTAGCCTATTTTGTTTAGAATTCCAAAATGATATCTGCGTTTTGTGCTTGTGACTTTCTATTTATATGTGTTTGTTAGCATGTTTAACAAGTTTGATGTTTACAATTTACAATGCTCAAGCTCAGATTTATAGCTACTGTGTTTGGAATTCCAAAATGAATTTTGGGTTTTGTTTTTTGTCTATCTATTTTGATTCCATAATGTTCAAGTTTAGATTTGTTCAATTAATTTGTTGGAATGTTTAACATGCTTTCATTATTTCTTTCCAGTGATTGTTCTTTCTTTGTTCTTATTGATGCTTTATATTCTCATCTACTAACTAAACTACTGAAGTGTTTGTTTCAATGTTGAGTTTTGGGTTTTAAAATGAGTTGATAAATTTCTTTTAGAATAAGTGGAAAATCCGTGGATAAATCCGAAACCGATTCGTGGCTCACGGATCGGATTGGAACCGAGCCGTGAGACTTTTGGATTGGACACAGATTTTATTTTCAAAAAATCGTGACTCGCTGATTAGGATTGGATTCATACCAATCCGGACCAATCCGGACCGTGAGCACCCCTATACAGATCTATGCCAAAACAAGATCTAGATTTCCTCTCTCTTCATATGTCCTGCCCAACAAATTATATGTTTGGATGTCTATTTTTGAAACTCGTGTCATTTTTTTATTGTTATATTTTTCAATTTATAATGTTTTTCGTAATTGTGATCACTTTGTATTATAGAACTCATCGAAAACTATCAAACAAGATCGATATTGAATATTTTTTTAGATTCCTATCGAAAGATATGAGCGATTGAAATTGACACGAGTTTAAAAAATGGATATCCAAACTAGGACAGACGGAGTACTAATCAGCACACTCAAAATTGAGGAGAGTATCCAAAACTATCCACCAAGATGATTTCCCACGACTAAAATCCTAAAGAGAACACTCAACAAACTGCAAAAAGCACTGCACAGACGACTCATCCCAAGAAAACATTAAGCGGATTCCAGAGATACAAAAAATGAACTAAATCAGACTAAAACTTGGACAAATTTTTCAACAACGTTCTGCATCACATGACTGGTTCGAAATGAGCGCATCCGTAGCAACACTTCTCATCCGACTTTTTTATTTTCTTCAAAAATTGGTTGGGATATATCCGAATCCAATCTGGTAACATCCGAATCCGATCCGATAGGACTTTGGATTATCGGATTCGGAATTCAGATCAAAATTTTTTAGATCGGATTCGGATCAGAATTTTTTAGATCAAATTCAAATAAGATCCCGATTGAATCCAGTCCATAGACAGGCCTAATCAGTTTTTTTTTTATTTTTTTTATATATAACTTGAGTAGCATTCGTCTATCAGCCGCGACTAAAGTAATCACTAAAACCTAAATCAATTTTCGCAGCGCGAGTTAGCTAGTTTGATTAATCAAGTGGAGTATTAATGAACATGTTTGGGTATGAAAAATAATGAATCTAATTCAAGCAGTACAACTATAATTAAAGATCAAAATCAGTTTTTACTAACCAAGCCATGCATGCATGATGAGAGAAGGATCATGACTTGCAGACAGTAATTGAAAAGGCTACTATTACTCCTTAATAAGATAGAATCAATAATAAAGAAATTCATCCTTCTCAGCAGATCCCACTAATCTCCTGCTTATGATCTTGTTCCTCAATTTCCCTTTCCTCCCATCTTCCCAGTTTGTATTGCCCCAAAGCTATACTTATAAGCCACCACAGAACTCCTTGAGTGGAATTTCAATTTCGGATTGCGGCAATATTGCACACCGTATCTTCCCACCATCTCTAATCCCCTATCCTCGAGCCCATAGGAGAAAATAGATTCATGTACCCTCAAAAACACAGTTTCTAACACGGGATCATACCCGATGATCTTGAATCGAACAATGGGCATCACCTTTCTCTTGATGACCCAGTTCTCTGAATCCATCGACGAGATGTCTTGGCTCAAGTTTTCAAACTCTTTTCCGTCTTTGTGCTTCCATGTCGTTTCATTTTTCTCATCAGTGTGTAGACGCCAAGCCGGAAATTCATCTGCAAACCCGTGGCAATAACAGAGTAGTTGCTTCTTGTATTCCCACAAACACCTTCCGAGTGGAGCACGTGGAGCCTCGATAACCTCATAACAACAACGTCGCGATTTCTTCGAGTTCAAGTGGCATACGAGAATTTTATCTTCAAAACAATCCCAATAAAGGCTCCCGTTGAAAAACACCTTGGAACCCATCACGGTTTCATGGTGTAATTCTGGAAGCCTTCCTTGTATCTCCTCCCAAGTACCGGTTTCTGAGGAAAGAATCAACAATTCAGAACCCTGCAGCTCTCCACCTTTAGGCCTAGGCCTAAAAAGACACACAACTTTGTATTGAAGGTACCCATGACTATTCAAGTCTGCGATTAAAGCATAGATAACGCGATTCAACCTACGACGAGGATGAGGGAGGGCAACCTTTTCCCTTGTCAAAGGGTTTAATAGGACCAAATTGGTGTTCCTACATAAAAGAAGGCCATTGCAGGAGTCAATGAGCTGGATATTCCTCTGTTTCAAGAAATTGAGGGAAGGATCCGGGAGACAACCAGGTTCGGATCCATTTACGGGTGTGAATTCAATATCATCTAATTCCATATCCGCAAAGTTGTCTTGATCAAGACATTATTTTCTCTGGTGGAAAAACCCTGTTGAACTAGTACTACTAATGGGTTTATAATTACGCGCGTGTTTGGCTGCGAAATTGAGTTGCCTTGTTAGATCAGATATGGTTTTGGATACACACTTGAATTTGGAAATTGTCTTTGGTGGTAACCGGGACAAGATTTCTAGTACTATTTCATCTTTTGCTGGCAGTTTTTTGAACATATCCGCTGTGATCGTATCTCTCTCTTCTTCTTCTTCGATGACGATTGATTCATCTTTATTTTTTTCCAAAAGAATTGCAGAGTGGTGATGATCTTGTTCTTCCGTTATAATGGGTTCTGGCAAATCACTTTTAGGTTGATTGGCCTCGCTATCACAATCCATGTTTTTCCTGCATGAAGTTGAAATAAAAGTTATCTCAGAACTAATTAGCATGCATGCGAGGTATGACAAAAATTTAAAAAAATTACAAAGAGGGCAGAATTAATTGTTTCTTGATAAACACAAGTTTTTAGTTCGACTCTCACGAAGAGCAAAATTCTTTGGGTCACCCACCCCGTAAGTGAAAACTTGTGTGAAATAATTGAGAAACAAGATAAGGCCACCCGACTTCAGAGTGTGGTTGGTCATATCGGTTTCGCAGCGAGAAAAAAACACATACAAAGAGGAACGATTCAATAGAAGTGAACAATGGCTTAATAAAAAAGAAACTGTTTTCTCTTTTGTTTTTCTGAGACAAGATCAAAGAAAGAAAGAAGATTGCATACCCACCAGTTTTTGGCTGCTAGTTTGGGTGATACTTGGCCAATCTATTGGTGGAGACTGGAGACCTTAGTATATTGGACAAGGATGCCTTTTTTGGGACAAGTTTTATGGTATGTGGACATTGAATGTTAAACTGTCTTCGGAAGTAAACTCAAATTAGAAATTGGAGTCCAAAGGAAGGGGAAAGTTTTATTAGGAAATTGATTCTCAGACTGACTTTGGAAGTTGGATCCTTTTAGACTTTTAGAAGTTGGATTCCAATAAAAGAGAGGATTTACAGGGTAGCTTGTAGTATTAGGGTTTTTTTTTTTTAATCAGCAAAAACAACAATTTATTAGGTAGAGAGATTCGAGCCAATAGGAACTTTAGTACTAGTAAATTCTTTCGTATTTTGTTTTGGTTTCGACTAATTAGGTGCTGATTGATAAAACTGAAACGCAGAAGTACTTAATCAGTTATTACCGTAATTCATTTAATTTTACGTGTTAAATTTGGATTATCAAACAACCCAATGCTGGATTCAAGTCGGAAAAAAAAAAAAACACCCTAATACTGGATGAGGGTGTGTTTTCTCATATGGGGTGGAAAACCCAACATATTATTCTCGGGTGGAAAACCCTTATTGAACTACTACTAAGAGCGTCTCCACCCTTTACCTAAATTTGAGTAAAAATTTGGATAAAAACTTGATTTGATATGACTTCTTCCAACTCTTACTTAAATTGTACGGCGGAGATTTAATCCACACCATTGAATGGCAAAAGGGTGAATAAAAGTGAAAAAAAGAGCATTGAAAATTTGGTTCTGGATTTGATGATGAGCAAATTTGGTGAAACATTTGAGTAAAACCAAATTTGGTGAAGGATTGGAGTGTGGTTTTTGGTATTTTTTTACTCAAATTTGAATTTGGTGAAAGATTTGATGAAGGGGTAGAGATGCTCTAAAGGGTTTATAACAATGGTATTACTTTTGTGAAATTTGATTGTTAGATCACAATCCATGTTTTCCTGAAAGAAGTTGAATTTAAAAATAATAATTATCTCTGAACTAATTAGAAATTTAGAATGCACGAGAAATATGACAAATAAAACAATTACAAAGAGGGTATAATTGTCTTACAAATACAAGTTTTTAGTGCGACTCTCACTTGGAGCAAAATTATTTTGGTCAACCTTCTTGAAAGCAAAAATTTGTGTGAAATAACTGAGTAGGAGCTCCGGTTCACGATGCAGCCATGCGACCGAAGGTTGCGGTTGGTCGGATTGGTTCCGGATTAAGAAAATACACCACATACAAAGAGAAACAGGGCAATAGAAGTGTATAATGGCATACTAATACTAGAACAGTACTTTTTTTTTTTTGGACACAAGATCAAACACATAAAGAAGATTGCATACGCACCCACCTGGTTTTGGCTGCTAGTTTGATTGATACTTGGCCGTGGAATTAGTGGAAAGCTTAGTATGTTGGACGCGGATGCTTTCTTGGGACAAGTTATGTTATATGTATGGACATTGAATGTTAAACTTAGGGAAGTTAAATAAAATTAGAAAATTGAATGCCAAAGAAAAGTTCTATTAGGACATTAATTCTTGGACCGTCTTTGGAAGTTGGATCTTTTTAGGAGTTGGATTCCAATAAAGAAAATGCCTAATAGAAACACACCCCTAGATGAATCCAATCAAGTGTACACAGGTTGCGCCGCATCATCTTCATGTTATCTAATGACCCGTTTGGATGGCGTATTGATTTTGGAGGGATTAAATAGTAATTGGAGATAAAATAGTCAGAGGGATTCAATAAGAAGGATAGACCCACATTGATGTGACAGTTAAGAATGGAGGATTAAATAGTCCATGGTTTGGATGAGGGATAAAAAAAGGGGCATAAGGAAGGTGGATGATGTAAACTCATGTCAAAAGACTTTATTGCCCTTGGTAATGCATATATTAGCTTATGTATTTATATAATTATATAATACCAAAAATAATTATTATGTTATAAATTATATTAAGTAATTCATTTCAATATTCTTTTATGGTATAAATTAAGAATAATCTCTTCATCAATTTTTAGAATTAAAACTAAAAAATTATCTTGTAATATTTTTATAAATCATATTAAGTAATTTTTTATAAATCATATTTGTGTAAACCCAAAATTAAAGTCAGTGAGTGAGTAATTTTTTATGCTTTTCATTTATGTTTTGTAACCCAACGTTATAAATCATATTAACTAATATTTTTTATGCTTTGAATGAAAGATCTCTAGTAGTAGTTTAATTTGGTGAAAAAATAAATAAAAATTTATATGCAGAAGTACTTTATTTTTTTTACCCAAAGGAAATTGCAAAGCAACTCAACAAGCCAATAAGCGACCAATGTAAATTTTTAAAAAATTTGTTTTTATCGAATTAAAGATCTCTATTAATTAGTAGTTTAATTTGGTGCTAAAAAAATAAATATTTATGCGCGGAAGTACTTTATTTTTTGATCCGAAGGAATTGCATGGGAGGTAGGGAGGTAAAATGGGGTGGTATATCCCCCTTGACTAAATATAAACACCCCTCCCCCTGCTTTTATTTAGTGCGGGTGTGTTTTTTGTTACCAAACCATGGGCTAAACATCACATCATCCCCTTATCCCCCCTGATTGCCTCATCCCTCTCCATAATACTTCATCCAAACGAGCCCTAAAGAACTTGTCATTGTCCTATTATGTTAGGACGAGTTCTCTACTTTTTTATTTTATTTTATCAGGACGAGTTCTCTACTTCTCTTAAATGATACTCCCTCCGTCCCAATTTAAATGCTCCCTACGGTTATGCGTGCCTTTTTAAAACTCTTGTAGTTTTATTCTATAATGTATTAAATATGCAATATGGATCTTATTTGATAGATCTCAATTAGTTCTATTAGACAAAATTTTTAAAAACTTTGAAAACATTACCAATAAAAAGATATAGGCGTTTGAAAATGGCACGAATATTCGTAGGGAGCATTTAAAATGGGACGGAGGGAGTATATACTTCCCAATCAGGACCCAGGGTGAGTGTTGTCCCTTCGGGTTAGCATGGATGCTGGCTGATCACGGCCGTCCGTGGTCGGCTATGGACGGCTCAGATCATATCTTGTCCAAACAAATCTGAACCGTCTGTTGCCGAATAAATCTGAATCGTTCATGGCCGACCACGGACGGCCGTGATCGGCCTAACATCTATGTTGTCCCCGAAGGAACAGCATTACAGCACCATCCCCCATTTCTCAAAATTTCTCAAAATATACCCAAGAATAAACTTCAACAAGAAAATAAATTCTCTCTCATCATTTGAAAGACTGGTGAAGAATTTTTCTAGTAAGGTAATTTTATTCGTCTCCATCAGTGCAAAACAGAATAGGCAGTTCTCTTTGATTTACCCAAGTCGGCCCATTAGAGTTGCTTTCAAGTTTGAATGTGAAAGAGTAGTCAAAGGGTAATTTTCTTTCCTTGCATGCGCTTGATGTTGTTAAGAAAGCATGCGATTTCTCATGTGATACAAAATAGGAGTCACCATTATTTATCTTTATCTTGTCATTCATTTTGGCAAGTATACTAATATACGTTTGCCACACATGTAAAAAACCAAGTTGATCTAATATCGGTATCTGATTTTATAACAAGAGAAACGACTCGAACAAGTCTTGATAGATCATAGATGTTCGAGCAACCTAATTTGTGAAATGAATGACTCAGGATAAAATTATTGAACGGGAGAACAAGTTTTCCAATATGAACAAGTTTTACAACAAAGCCACAATACGCCTTATTTAGCTTCACTTGAGGATCACACGAGGGATCTTGCTTCAATGGTGTTACCCCATCTCATTACCTGATTACTACATTTGAATGTGAGTCCGAAAAACCACACGTGCTCGACAAGAGTTGTTTGCTGGGGTGTAGCCGTCCGGCCGTCCCTGGCTGGTTTCCCAAAATTGGCTAAACCTATTTTTAGGGGTGTTCCGCTAAGGATGTTTTTGAATAAATTGGCTTTTTACAATTTTTTTTTATGTGATAAAAGAATAACCTGTCTTGGTTTTTGGAAAAAAATAGTTTTTGTTAGTGGAAGTATGACATAACTAATCTGAAATGGGCAAGTAGCACTGAATATGTTTGGGTGAAAAGACTAGGCCCATTCTCGTTAGCTATAGTGGCTTTTTGTGCGTTTTGTCCTTGTTAAAAAAAAAATTACATTTGTGGGTTTTGCACAAAATTGTTGTTCATCTCCAAAGATTCTTCCTCTATTTCCCTTTCCTCTTCCTCCATCTTCCCAATTTGTATTGCCCACAACACTCCTTGAGTGGAATCTCCATACCCACCTGTCCCGCCATCACAAACCGCATCGTCCCACAATCTCTAATTTTCTATCGTCAAACCCGGAGGAGAAAATGGATTCATGTACATGTAGAAACACCGTCTCTGACCCGGGATTGTACCCGATGATCTTGAACCTAAAAACAGGCATAACTTTTCTCTTGATGTGCCACCCCCCTGAATTCATCGTCGAGATATCTTGGCTCATGTTTTCAAACTCTTTTCCATCTTCGCGTTTTCATGTCCTTTTCATTTTTCTCATTTGTGTGTAGACACCAAGCCAGAAATTCATCTGCAAACCCTACCCTTGGCAACAACAGAAAAGTTGGTTTCGAAAGCTCCACAACTACCTTCCGAGTGGAGTACAAAGAGCCTCGATCAACTCATAACGACGTCACGATTTCTTCGAGTTCAAGTGGCATACTAGAATTTTATCTTCAAAACAGTCCCAAAAGAGGCTCCCGTTGAAAAACACCTTGGAACCCATCACGGTTGCATGATGCAATTCTGGAAGCCTTCCTTCTATCTCCTCCCAAGTCCCAAGTACCGGTTGGTTTCCGGTGAGAAAACAAACAATTTGATCGGTACCCAGGTCTGCCCCTTTAGGCCTAAAGAGACACACAACCTTGTATTGTAGGTACCCATGGATATTCAGATCTGCAATTAATGAATATAAAACCCGATTCGACCTACGACAAGGATGAGGAATGACAACTTTTTCCCTTGTCAAAGGGTTACATACGAAAGAAGTCATAACAAAATGGACTGAGTCCGTGTTGCTGCATAGAAGGAGGCCATTACATGAGTCAATGAGCTCGATAAAATCTACATCACCCCTCTGTTTCAAGAAATTGAGGGAAGGATCCGGGAGGCAAACGGGTTCGTTCCGTATTGCGGCTGTGAATTTAACATCGCCTAATACCCGATCCATAAACACGTCTTGATCAGGCCATGTTACTTTCTGGTGGAAAAACCCTGTTGAACTAGTACTAGCATTCTAGCAATGGGTTGTCTACTTGTCTTGTTATATATCAGATATAGATTTGGATACACACTTGAATTGGGTAAAAGTTTTTGGTGGTAACTGGGAGAAGATTTCTAGTACTATTTCATTTTTTGCTGGTTGTTTTGTGAATATCTCCGCTGTGATCGTCTCTCTCTTTTCTTCTTCTCCTCCTACTTCGATGGCGATCGATTGTTCTTTATTTTTCTTGAGAGGGATTGCAGTGTGGTGAATTTTCTCTTTCATTAGACTGGGCGGTAGAGAATCAATTGATTTATACGATTTATGTACAAAAGCTTCTTTACAGATATATTTCTCGCACAAGAAATAGTCTCATAAGTAGTAAGTTCTTAGTTCGACTCTCACTAGAAGCAAAATTCTTTGGGTCACCCATTAGCAAAAAATTGTGGCGAGAATAATTGAGAAACACAATACGGCCACGTGACTTAAAATTGTCATCGCTCATATCGGTTCCAGAGTGAGAAAAAAATACATACAAAGAAGGATCGATATGACCAACTACAATTTCAAGTTACCTAGCTGTATCGTTTTAAGAAGATTGTGTAGTTAGTTGTAAATATAAAAGTGTGAAATTTGCCTTCAAATATTTAGTAAAGGATTTGGTTCAAACTCAAATGTGATATATTTAAGTTTAAATTTGAGTAAACCTCAATTTTGGAATAGGTTTGGGTGAGGAGTGGAGGGGTTGAGTTTGAGTCTATTTGAGAAGGGCCGGAGATGAGACACAAAATAACCTAGCTCTTGTAATTACCAAAATGGATTTGGGGTGGGTGTTGTGCGGTAGATGATGTGCGGCAAAACGACGTAGTTTTGGGCACACCTTTGAAGCTTCCAAGGGCTTTGTTTGGAGGAAGAAAAAAATCACTACAATGTGCCAAACTCAAAGTGCCTAAATCCAAGTGCTTAAAACCACTATGCCCTACCCCAAAGAGCCTAAATCCCCTAAAATTGAATCCCAAAATTAACTCTCCAAACAAGGCCTTAGAAGTGTACCAAAAAAATGAGCAAAATTACATTGTTTTTTCGCACAACACGGCGCACATCACCTACTGCACAACACCTCCCCGGATTCAAACAGGAGCCAAGGGTATAATAGTCATTTCGTGGTAGCGAAAAAAAGAGGGAAAGCATTGGGACGAATCCTCAGCCTCTTTATGCGAAGAAGATATATACTATATACATATATAGATGTAGATATAGAAATATAAAATATAATCGGATTTGTATCAGAACCACCTCCAAAATCTTAAATCGAAAAAAGCTCTCAGCAACTCTGCGCCGATAAAAACAGGTATCGCTCTCTCGCTCGCGCTCTCTGTTTCATGTTTTTTTTATGGGTAATTTAGATGCTTAAACAGTTAAACCTAGTACTATTTATTGGGTCTGGTGTTAAAAGTTTTATTATAAACACAGAGATAATGATTCACCCTCGTACGCACAAAAAAAAAACCCCCTCAAGTGTTGATGAGGTTATCTGGGCTCGAGTCAAATTAAATCAATCTGCTCTGTTCCATGCATATGTAGTAGGATTGAGCGATATATTGCCAATTGGAAAATTTTGAACCCAGATTGAAGTCGGCAATTCAAAGTTTTCAATATTGCTGCCAGAATTAACCCACTTTTTTCGTTGTTAGGTATATAGGGTCTGCCAAACCAAACTAAACCAAACCGAACCTTGAGTCCCAATCATACAGGGTCTGCCATCTTCATGGTTATTTGTTTTAACTTATGAAGTTTTCTTCTTCTTCTTTTTTTTTTTTTTGAGTGTTTTTTCTTTTTTATATTCTGATTTCAAATTGACAGAGTCAGATAGTTACAACAACATGGAGGATGGTAGGTATGTTTATAGTTGCAGGCAGGATGATAGCATTATCCCCGACAATCTTCCCGAGGGATATAAAGGTGTTGTCAACCTGTGGTTTCGTAGAGAAGTTGAAAGAGCTTGTTGCGATGATGCTTTGGTGCTGGATTCATATAGGGAACAAATAGTTTTTTCTAAGGTTGAGAATATGGAGATGGTGTTGGGATCGGGTCTAAGTTTCTCTACTAGAGTGACCCTACCGAGAAGAATCGAGGACTTGGTAACAGAAAAGTTTGTCAGTTTTGCTAATTCGATGTTGAAGGATCCAAAAAATGCAGACAAGAAGGTACAGCTGATTGCTGGGGAAGTTGTTGTTAGGACATTGCAAGGATCCATGGAGAGTGAGCAAGAGGCAATTGCTCGGTCTTTTACAGAGTCTGCCGATGAAGTTCTCACAGATTTCGAGGCCGTTTGGCCGCCTCTTTATCAACTTATTGATTTCTCCTTTTTGCATTCTGGGTGTTTGGCAAACACCCAGAAACTACTTCTCCAAAAATCGTTTTTCTATTTTTCCATTTAGAAGCCAGAAATCAAAAAGAGCTTTGGAGCTCATTTTTGATTTCTACTTCTCATTTTCCCTTTCCAAAACACATTCTGCACATTTCTCCCAAACACTCCTCTCACATCCAAAACTCATTCTGACCAAAAGCTAAAAAACCAAAAAACCAAAAAGTTAAAAATCAAAAGCTAAAAAGTAGGCTCCCAAACACCCCCTTCCTGGAAGCCATTATAGAGGAAGATTACCAGGAAGCATTGGAGCATGTGAGTGCAGTTAGATCAAAGTTCAAAGCCGTGGAGTATGTACCAGTGCCCGATTCGTATTTGGGCAAGCACTGTATGTTTTGTAATGACGAGTTTTCTAAAGGTGTGTTTGTTGCTCGCATGCCCGTTTGCTCTCATATTTATCATGGGGACTGTTTTCTTTCTGTGTTTGCACTAGGCGAATCATGCCGCATGTGTCAGGCGTCCTCTTAAGTCTCAATTTTGAGCTACTGTGTTTGCTTACCAACAATGTGTCTGCTTTTGCTATGTTATGGTCTAGTGTTTGGAGTTTGGATACGTGTTGCACTGTGATAAATTATGTTTTAGTTTACTTTTGGTTCTTTTAAATCCGTATGCTTGTGGTCGTATTCCAGTTTAAGCTTTACTTTGGAGTTATGTTCTTGTCTTTATGGTATCAATTGCACTTAACTTCAAATTTAAGCTTTACTTTTGGTTCTTAAGAGTTTTAACTTATGGAAGCATTCTTATATTTACAAGTTGATTTATGAATCTTTAATTTTGTGCCACTTGTTTTGGCATATTTCGATTAGGTAATAGTTGTAATTTCCTTAGGTAGGTTAAGCCGAATCTTTTACTTTGATTAGTCTTTTATTTTATTTTTCTTAGTTTCCTTAGTTGATTTCTTGGTTAGCAAGATTATTCTATTTCCTAGTTGAGTGGGGTTTAGCCTATAAATAAGGATGTAGCCTATGAGCATCTTTTAACTTTGAATCAATCAATAATATTTCTTAGATTCTCTCTCTCTCTCTCTCTCTCTCTCTCTCTCTCTCTCTCTCTCTCTCTCTCTCTCTCTCTCTCTTGTGGATGCAAAAACTCTCATGGATTCGAGAACCTATCTCGTTTGGATTAGTACGCTAACTAATTTCTCGTGAATTTCGCTGCGTCAGTTATGGATGATGTGGCAGGCAAGAAATGATGTTGTTTTCTGCAATGCTCCTATTCTCCCATTATTTGTTCGTATAGTAGCTTCTAGGTACGCCAGGGATTATTATGCTTTATCTTCAAAATCGGTTCAACCCTGCCAAATGGAGCAAAGTATTGGGGCATTTACAGGCCGCTCCAGTTTTTGGAGGGCCTGCACAGCCCACTCCGTTTTTACGGAAAAATGGACATCCCGCTCCAAATCTGGCAGCCCGTCCACCCTACCCCCTCTTCTCTCTCTCTCTCTCTGTCTCTACCCACCCCACCTAAATCCCAGGGTACCCTATAAAAATGCTTAAATCTAGGCTCTAGGGTACCCTATGAAAATGCCTAAAATCTCAGGGTATACTATGAAAGTGTCTAAACCACTAAAAACCTTTTAATAGGAAAATGCACCCTAAACCTAAACCCTATGGTACTCTATGAAAATGCCTAAACTAAACCCTAGGGTACCCTATGAAAATGCCTAAAATCCTAGGGTACCCTATGAAAGTGTCTAAACCACTAAAACCCTATAATAGGAAAGTGCACCCTAAGTGCCTAAGCCCCAAAAAAGAGTGATTGACCTTAATGGAGTTAGTGGTAATTAAAAAGAATGATTGGAGTTAGTGGTAATAAATATTTGTTTTTTGTACCGGCTCGTAATAAATCCCAAAGTATTTTAGTATCGTGGACCCCTTCCCCAACTCATATAATAAAGCTTAACGTAGATGGGTTGGCTTTGTGTAATCCTTGAATGTCGAGATTTTGTTGGTTTGTTTAGGGATGCTTTGGGTCAGTTCTTGTTTGGCTATGCTCGAGCTATTCAAGTTAATACTAACGTTGTGGCTGAGTTTTGGAAAGTGAGGGAAGGTGTTTGGTTAGCGTCAATTTACCACACACAACACTTTGTTATTGAGACTGATTCTCTTATGGTTATGTAATTCATTTTGCAGAACTCCTTCGCTAAATTGGCACTTATCCCAACTGTTTTAGGACTGCAAGCGATTATACAATAACTTCTATAGCTTATACATCAAGTTTTATTATCAGGAAGCGAATAGCCGAATAGGGTAGCGGACACTTTCCTAAGTATGTAGCTAGGACTCAGCATGGGTGGGTTTTGTATATAAAAATGTGCCCAACCTTTTGGTAGCTAGTTTGGATCTTGATCAGTTGGGCACTTCCACTCATTTTGTATTCCATATACATACATCCTTTTAACCTTATTCAGTATTATATATTTTTGTGTGCTTTTTCAAAAAAAAAAAAAAAAAAAACATTAATCTGGTTATTTCTTGATTTCCAATTCACACTTGCACCCTGTTAATTTGGATGCCGGATTTGGCACCCGGATTTGTAATCCCGGGCCCACTCAACTCCGGTGTTTGGGATGCCAAAACGCCCCCCGGATTTGATCGAAAATTTTCACTGTTTGGAGTACAAATCCGAGAGCACCAGGACTAGCTAAAGACAGCCTCACCCCTGTCGTTAGCAAATCCGGGAGGATTTGTGAGTTTTTGGTACTAATTTACCCCTCCAAATCCGGGTGAGATCTAGAACTCGAAATCGGAAAGAATGGAGTTTTCCGGCTAAAACCCGACCGAAACAACCAAGGGAACTCATCGGACGTCTCTAGAACTCACCCGATTTGGCTGCTCTGTTGCGGTACCTAACGCATAGCCGGAGCTGCTAGGTTTTTTCGCTGGAACTTGCCTGATGGGTTTATTCGCCGGAGCTTCTGGATTTTTCGGGTAGATCTGTTTTTGGCACCGTTTGAACTTTGAAGAGAAGACCAGAGAAAAGTGTCGATATAACCAAGGAACATGGGAAAATAATCATGTGTGGTTGTGTGCACAAATCAATAGTTTAATTAATTTGTATGTACTAAAATACTAGTTCATGCGGGAAAAAAAAAAACCACAAGTAGTAGTTTAAATATATTTATGCAGATTTTTAATATCTAATAAATACAAGTGTGGTTGGAAATATAACCTACTCACCATTCAAATAACAAAAAGAATATCTTTTGTTAATTTAACTAATTTCCAATTGTTAATTAATTTATTAATTTTAAAACCCGAATTTTTTTTTCCATATAATATGGTTTAAATATTTGTTTGTATTTATTATGCATTTTCCAAAAGTTTTATGTATTTACTAAGTATTTACTGTAATTATTAAGAAATTAATCCATTTTCTTTATTCAAATAATAAAATTGGGGCAATTACGTCATTTGACCTCTTATCCTACCAAATCCACCTTCCTAATCCCCCTTCTCAAAATAACATCCAAACACCTCACTAACAAATCCACTATTCTTATGAGGTGGGGCCACCCTCATTATCAAATCCACCATCATTACAAATCCACCTTCAAATCCACCCTCATTACAAATCCACTTAAATCATCTCCGACATCCAAACGGGGTGTTGAGGCGTGTTTCTTAGTTATTTTTTCATGTTAAACACTTGCATAATACCTTTACAAAAGAGCTACTTTTGGTGGTGCAGTATGTGAGGGACCCCACTTAAATGTGAGCGTGTGCAAGTATTTGTGCAAAATGTTTATGGTTTTAGACTTTCAGCATTCACTATTGGCTAAGAAAAACGATGAAAAGAAAGATAAAGAACAAATTATAGGCAAGGAATACTGTACGTATCTCATCTTAATTAACAAAGTTGAAGAAGGATCGAGTCTTTTTTTTCCCCAGATATCATGCAGTTTGAAAAAATAGATTCACATAGGACCCGACTAGGGGTACAGAGGCCATGGTACAAAAAACGTACCGATCGTGTTTGGGGACCCACTTTTGGGTCCCACACGAGTGATCCGAACCGTTCATTGTTCTTAAAACATTTTTCCGAGGAGCCCCACCAAATTTCAGCTCAATCGGACGGTTGGAAGTGCTCCAACCAAAGTCCCACCGTTCCAACCAAATTTTTCGGTACGTTTTCTGTACCATGGCCTCTGTACCCGTATCTTTATCGGATTCACATATATCATTAGATTAATAACAAGTACTTGAAAATGTAACGACCATTGGATAATCCGCGACATACATCCGACGGCCCTAATGCTGTACACCAAGGCCGCACAATAGGGAGTGCACACTAGCACCCCCCTTCCATAGAGAAAAACCTACTCCCTCTGTCCATTTTTAAATGCGTTACTTCGTAAATTCAATTTATTAAAAAAACATCATCATTACACTTTTCACATCAACTTTTACCTCTATTTTCCAAAATTATCCTCTACTTTTACCCATTGACTCTTTACCCGCTAACTTTTAAAAGGACAAAATGATAATTGTATAAATTTTTACGCATTAACTTTTCAAACCACATATTTATTTAGGGACGGTCTAAAATGGAAAGTTAAACACTTAAAAAGGGACGGAGGGAGCAACTAATTACTCCGTACTAAACTAACAAAAAAAGAATTCTATGAAGGGGATTCATTGATCAGTTCCTGTGTGATTCAGTAATTTTCTGTTTGAATCTACGAAGATGACCAACTAGACTATCTCTAACCGGAGAAGAGTTGAGAGTCTTGAGACTTGATACCTATGTTATGCACGTTTTTGGAAAGATTTCAAAAGATAAAAACAAATTATGTCAAGGAGAGTATGAATGTATGATCTTGCCTTTTACCGAAAGATTACAAAGTCCTGTGTACACAGCATCAAGAATACATATTGAAAAATAAAACAAAACAAAATAAAAATGAGTTTTTTTAGTAGTAAAATAAACTTTGGATAAAAATTTGTCTAAAGGCCTATATTTAGTAAGAGAGTTTGTCTCACAATGACCCCAAAACCCACAACACATCACTTGGACCCAATATAAATTGAAAGCGCATATTACTAATTCCTAATGTTGCTAAAAAAAGGTGGGCTGAATAACTCCCGATGGCTATTAATCCCTAGGCCAGAGGTTAATGTGCAAAAGTTGTATCGATATTTGAGAGAATGTATTGATATCCCATGAATTTTTTTTATAAGCAAAGAATTTATTAATCTTTAAAAAAAAATTTACAAAGATTAAAAGGATCTGTGATTAAAAACGTTAAGGACCCAAAAGGGGGAAAAACAAAGGAACACCAAGGATGGAAAGATACCAGCCACAACACCGAAAAGAAGAAAAAACCAAAAAGACCGAAACTCCTGAAAGGCCAAAAAGCTACCCCAAAAAACAACAGCAAAACAAGAAACACATCTCCCCAAGCAAAAGCCACAAAGCATTTAAAACCCAACCGAGAAGCTAAAACCCCCAAAACACCAAAACCTCCAAACCACATGCCGACAACGGGATCCTCACCAGAAAGCAACCACATACAACGGAAACAAGATTAGAACTCCACTGAACAGGATTCCTCATCCTCCAACTCCTCAAGCGCAATAATTTCTTGTTCAGAAATATCAACTCCGTACAATTCTAAATAATTTCTTGTTCAGGATTCCTCACCCTTATCCACTTTTGGGCTTCCTCTTGATACAGAACTAGTGTGGAGGAGCCCATGGATCAAAACCCAATTGGTATCAACCTCAAGTTCAAATTAGGGTCCTAATTATGAAATCCCTAATTTTAATTCTTGGTAACATTCTCCATAGGCTCCGTTTGTTAACACTTATAATTTAACTTATTTACTTGAAAAAAGTTAATGGAGGGTGTTTGTCAACCATTATGAATAAACATTTATTTGGGTTTTCTAACTTATTTGACTAAAAAAGGCTAGATTATTCTAAGCTCTAATTTGAAGCATTTTTGCTTATTTTAAATTGTTAAAACATGATTGGACAAAAGAATCGTAAAGTGAATTATACTTACTCAAGTTTTAAGGGCACTCAAAACATTTAATTTACGGAATAGCTATTTGATAGCTTATTCTAGCAAACAAGTTAAACTTTTTTGACAACTTATAAAAAGCTATAACAAACAGTTTTACAACTTATTTTAATCAGATAAGAAAATAATATAAAAAAACTAACTTATAAGTGCTAGCAACGGGGCCATAATGTTGTCGCATCGTACGATTAGTGAAGGGGGAGATTGATCCCTACTTACTAAACGAGAAGAGGGTAACCTGATCCAATCGAACACCCTAAGATATTAAGAAATAATAATTACAGTATAATAATAACGGTTTTCATGTAATTGTAAAGCTTGTAAAACAGTACCTAAACGCATTACACAATCTTAGTCCACTGATTTATGTTTGCTCCATTTTGTTGTAGTACTTTGCTGAGAACCCAGACTCCAAACATCCAATTTACAGCACACGTCTGGGAATATACAAGGAGAATTGTGGGCTTGACAATGTGACCATGACCAGTACATTTACATGGTATGTCACATCTCAATATTCCACTAGTCTCAATACACTCCCGGTAATATGATAGTGACATCGGAATATAAGAGTCTTAATGGACAGGTCGGATAACTAGGTATACATTGGAGACGAGATACAAAAATTACAAGATAAATGATTTGTGGGATAATAAATATTTTTGGCATAGTATGGTTTAATTTTGATATCTGTATTGTGCTTACATGAAATGTAAAAGTAAAAATAAAATATGACAGGTGATGAAGGAAAACAAGACCACTCTACCATTGGCTGGGCTCTTCATCGTCAGATTCCACTCCTTCTATCGTATGTCTTGATGCAGGGCGCCTTATGAACTACAGAAAAGATGTGCAACAATCGAACACAAACAAGAAAGTTTAGAGAAAAACGCTCTTTAGACTCTTTTATCATTCAATAATACTCCAAAAAACTCTCCAGCCCTTATGGCTTACACTGATTATATAGGAAACCGGAAACCCTAATTGATTTGCTCCGAAAAGGAAGCTAAATCAATAAAAAACGCAAAATTACCAAAAATGGAAAATTCAAAAATAATAGCAAAATAAAAAACTAGATAAAATTCTAGAATGTTTCCCAAAAGCGCAACATAATTCGGATTTTGCTTGCCCAAGTAATTGGCAAGTCAAATCTTTCCTTAAATAGCAAATTTGGACATTCGGAGGCCTAAACAGCGACGAAAGCCCGAAAAACGACGTACGCCATGGCATAAGCCATGTGTCTTGATCGTTGGGCCGTTTCGGGTCTGACCCAAGTGGGCCCAACGCAAAATTCTACAGCAGCATAATTACAATTTTGCCACCCGAGGCTTATAATGCCGAAAATATTCTTCCTCCTTGGCTACTGCATCATGTCTCCTCATATCTAATTATTACGTAACATATTAGCTTGAAGGACCTTAATGGCGATTGAATTTTTTTCCCCCCGGTGCTTCGGTAATATATAAATGTCGATTGATTGAGATTATTTTTAACCTTGTTTCTGCAGCATTGCACAGGGATGGGGCTTACAGCTACTTGATGAATGAAGAGGACAAGGAGAATCTTGAGTGGTTGAAAATCTTCAAGTAGGATTGATCTCTCACCCTCAAAACCCATTTTCACCAATCACCTTCATCTAAATCGGATTAGGGCCCATTTTGTTTGGGTTCATGAGCCCACCTTTGCCGGAAAGCCCAAAATGAAACTAGGGTGGTAACAAGGGAGCGCCGAGCTGAGTCGAATAGTGAACCTATTAAGTTCTTTCACGAAAGCTTCATGAGTAAATAAAAATGACTTCGGCCGGTCTTCTTCTCTTCTAAGCTTAGCTTGAGTACCTTGATTTATATCTCGGATGACTATATTCCTAGTTAATTGAACCCGAATATGAAATCGGATAGTAGTAAAAAAGAAATCATTTTCTTTCGTTACGCTTCAATACTCCACCCAACATTCACTAATGACAATAACAAAACTCATAATTTTACCTGTGTTTTGCTTGCAGCAAGTATGACCTATACAGCAAGAGCAAGGTCAGAATTGATGTGGAAAAAGTCAAGCCTTACTACCTCTCCCTCATCCAAAAGGTTCCATAATTATTCCTCCTCAATTATTATTTTTTTATTACAACACTGCTACACCTATAAAGTATCCAGAATTTGAAATTTAACGGTCCTGCGTCACTTAGACTTTTATCTGAGTGTGCTACAACCGACTATTTATCATCTATTCCGTCCAAATGGTGTTTGTTATTTGTGGTCAGCAGCAGAGGATGTATATAGTATTTTTATCTGAGTGTGCTACAACCGACGTAGCAACCAATTGTGTGTGGCTTGCTCGGAAACCTAGTTGTAAATATAATAAAATTGTATTGTGTTTGAAATAAAATTGTGGGTTTACTCCCCTGGTAATGACTTGGATGATGTGGAGGGCCAGTTTCGCCTTCAGTAACAAATATACCGGTAAGGGGATGATTCAGTGGTTGAAAACTTTGACTTAGTTTGACAATGGACGGGTTAATTCGAGTTCCTATAGCGCCTTATTGGAGTTAAACATACTTCTAACACCACCCACACGAGGTGGGACTTAACTTTGGTCCAAGCATAATTGCAATAACTTACAAATCATAGGGTGGTATGAAGGGATTACCATCCGTGCACTTCCATTTCCCAATCTACCTTATTCCACAGTGAAATACTCTTTGATGAAACTATTATATACTCCCTCTGCCCCTTTTTAAATGTGTTATTTCGTAAATCCAACTTATTAAAGAAACGTCATCATTATACCTTTTACATCAACTTTTTTCTTCACTTTACACTTTTCATATCAACTTTTACCTCTACTTTCCAAAATTATCCTCCACTTTTACCCATTAACTCTTTTTTTTTTGAACAACAAAAAAATTTTATTAATCAAATATCAGGGATATATGATTAAAAGGAGCAAGAGAAAAACATCAAACGAAGAGAGAAAAAACCAACGAAGTTGGCATCCCAAACTACGACTATCATCTGTTTCTCGAGACCCAAAAAGTTGAAGGTTGACCAGGAGACAACCAAACAACCAACAGACACCCAAAACCCTGCAACAGCCCTCAAGCAATCCACAATACAAAAGACCCCAAACAACTATCACCCCTAACCCACCACCGCCACTACGACCCCTCAAAAACCACAACGCCGATGCCTAAAAATTCCCAAATCGAACTCCCAAACACGCCACAAATCGATCACAAAAAACGTCACAATCGAACCCCCAATCTACATCCTAAACATGAATTTTTTCATACGAATACTCCCGACTTTTCTTTGAGCTCTAAAAAGTTCCAGACAATTTGAAAATCGACCCTGTAACTTAAACATCTTTTTTGCCCTTAATGATATCGAATACGTCGCAAGTGAAGCCTTCTCCAATTTCCTTTCTTGCTCTACCCCTTGGCCTCGACTCTTCTCACCATGCTTCTCATTAGAAATTTTCTTCGATTCATTGTTAGGCTCCACCCCTCGGATTGGACTCTTACCTCCATCTTCCTTGTCTATCTCGACGACTTTTTCTTTGGTTGGTACCTTAGAAGTCCGTACTTCAAAAGTCTTCGGTTTTAAAACCGCATTTTGTTCCTTATAATCATGCCCACCACTTAATTTGTTCTTTTGAACCCAAACGTAATTTTTTTGTCCCACCACCGTAGAGCACAACTTACTCCTCTCGTGCATAGAAAACAGTGGTTTAGAGGCACCCAAATTTCTGTTAATCAAATTGCAACCTGATTGGGTAGAACTCACTCTCCAAATAAATGCACCTCTTGAATTCTTGTATTGAAATTTTGAATGGCTTCCAACTGCATTCCACACCCTCCTATTATGACTTTTGTCTGCTGCAATAACTCTCCTTGAGACCAAATCTCACACTATCCCATGCTCTGATGATTCCAAAGGTTTCCCACTCGCCTTCCTAAAATTTACTTTACGCGCCGCCATATTTTCCATTCCAACAGCACCATGCACCGCTATCTTCTCCGTTCCTCCATTATCAAGCTTTCCCCACACAACTTGCTCAACCACTTTATGCTCCCAACCATGATATGAAGAATGTGAATGTGAACTGTAATACCCATTAATTCTTTACCCACTAACTTTTCAAAAGAGAAAATAATAATTGTACAAACTTTTACCCATTAACTTTTCAAATCACACACTTATTTAGAGACAACCCAAAATGGAAATGTCTACACTTAAAAAGGGACGGAGGGAGTATGATTGATTAAATTATCCTACAAACCTGAATCAATGGAATAGAGAGAGAAGGAAAAGAGAGAGGCGTGTACCCAAAAGGAAAAGGCCGACTCGGTGAGGGGGAAGAGAGAGATTGGTTGGAATTTTTAGTAAACATACTTCTAGTCGCAGGACTCTTCCATCTCAGCTGTAAGATTGATTGAACAAATTAAGGCCAAAACTGAGTGAAGTTGGTACTTGAGAGCAACGTACGGAGGAACTAGGATTTCATTTCAGGATCGCGGGCTTGAACCTTGTACAGTACTCCCTCCGCCCCCAAAATATTTGTAGGCCAGCAAACTGAGGACAAAAAATAATAGGTCTTTTTAAAGAAAAAATTTCAAACTTTTTTCATTAAATAAAAGTAATCGTTAATATCTAGTAAATTGTTTTTAAAAAAATTGATTTTTTTTTGAAAATTTTGTATCATTTTCAAGTCCTCGTTTGTGGACCAGACAAACAATTTGGGACGGAGTAGATGATAAATAGTTAATAGGTTAGAGGTGGTGAGCAAGAGTTAACCCCTGATTATATACTTGTGAGCTTAGCTAAACACGCAAACAACTCGCGCGACGAGCTTGCAAGTTTATATTATTTTCTATTGATTGTTTTACACTAACAAAAATTTATGCCCCATTATCAATCCTAAAAAGAGCTTTAGGCCTCCTTTGGGTAAAAAAACCATTGTGGTTTATTTTTCGTCTTTATTCACAAAACTTTAAGTTTGACTAATAATTTTATACTTTTTAGATTTCTCTCGTAGAGAGGAGCCAAGAAACCACAACAAATCGACCGAAAACTAACAAATGCAAAAAAAAATTGAATAAGGACAAAACCAAAAAAACCAAAAAACCACCAAAAAACCAGTTTTTTCAATTCACCCAAAGGAGGCCTTAGTCCAAGAAGGGAGGAAGAGTACAAATTGAATGAAAGTAGCCTTAAATGCTAAAAAGAACTTTGCATGCAATCATGCATGTATAAAGGGTTAATTAGCACAAAAAGTGGGTGGACCACTCCCAGCCATTGTATACCTCCCCCAATGCTAAAAAAAAGCATTGCATGCAATCATGATGTTAATTTTTTATTTCCAATTCACAGGTGTGTAACAATAAATAAGGTCCGAATTTAGTGGATTCGACAATTCCATACAAAATTTCCCGTGCCGACGGCACTCCCAAAACGTACATCTGTTCAGTTTTTTTTTGGGAAATGATAATGCCAAAACCATTTTTGTTTGTGCCAAAACTGTAGTGCACAAATTTTTTTTTTGGGAAATGATAATCCCAAAACGTACATATCTGTTCAGGTTTTTAAGCACTACATTTTTGGCACAAACAAAAACGTTTTTGGCATTAACACTACCCTTTTTTTTGGCTATTATAAACTCTTCTAAAAACAGGGCACTTGGCCCAGTTGGTCGTGTAACCCCTTCTATAGGGGTGAGGTTCTGAGTTCAACTCCTATGGAGAGGAGGTCGTCCCTTATGGTTTACTAACAACTAACAACTAACTCTACTGATGTATATCGATTGACAAAAAAAACTCTTCTAAAAACAAACTTAAAACCATGGCCTCAGACTGAGGATCAAAAGTTCACAAAATATAAATGTTAAAGAGCAGAAATAAAAGAAGTATAAAAGGTTCTTCTAACATTTTTAATCCCACTCCACCACTACCATTCGGGATAAGACTATAGGTAAAAAAAAAAAAAATCATCTCTTAAATCATGTGGGATAACTTATAAACAGGAATCCAGGGGGTGTTATGCACTCTGGTGCTTTGTACGGTGTTGTGCACCCCTCGATTGTCCGATCGTGTTTTGAATGGCTCGGATGCGTTATAAATAGCTATCTCTTGATAGATTACCACCCTTCTTGTATCTTGTTCTTCTCCTTTGGGCCCTTGGCGTTTTCAGTTTCGGGTCTCTTTAATCTTTGTAATTTGTTTTCAAAGATTAATAAATTCTTTGCGTAGCTAAAAAAAACAAACAGCTATCTCTCGATGTTTAGTTTGGAAGAGAAGAGAAGCCAATCTGCATCATTTCAACAAAAATGTGTTTTGGGGGCCAATAACTAGTCAATTCTCCAAATATTTTCGGCAAACTAAATCAGCCGTTCTTACATAATATTGATCCCATGAAATTCAACTCTATTCATACAAAAAAATTGCTTTCCCAAATAAGGGGAACACGAAGCCAGCTCCAATCGAAGAATAATTTGTGGTAAATGAACAATTTAATTCAGAAACAACAAACGAAGATTATCAGATGAAAGACGATTGAAGCGTCAATAGCGCGCGCACAGAGACTCCCCTAACTAAAAGTACTTGCTGCGAAAATTCTTCAGCGAGACCAACAAAAGATTACCAAGCATGAGGTGCATTGGGCATCCAGAGCCCCTGAAGTGTCCCTTAACAGCTGCACTAAACCAGATATAGAGATATAGAGAAGATGCAACATCCATTACAGCATTGCGAAAGCTACGCGGCTTATATTCATAATCAACCAAACTAAACTAAACTCCCTCTAACATTGGATGTTGGGAAATCATAAGCTCATGAATCATTTCACTCTATACCCCAGAAGGAGATCTTTCACTCACCGGATTGTGATCCACTCGCAAAGCATGTAAATCACAAGACAAAGATGCCAAAGATGTCTCCCCCTGTGGTGCAGCACTTGCCAACTACCCTTCACCATGCACATATCCTTGTCCCTCACGGAGACCACGCTTAGACTTAGGGGCACTAAACTGAATGGTTCGTTTGAGAATAGGGAGGCCCAAGGACAATATAACTGGGTTGGAACAACCAGGAACCTTTCATTCTGTAAACAACCCAGTGAGAAAACAACCATATGGAAGAGCATCGGTCGTACGGGCTTTCATCATTTGAACCACAACCAACCACATGAGTTTCCCAACATTAACTCGCATGTTATTAGCAATGCTTAAAGAAAATAACCGCGCTCCTGGGTGACATCATAGTGGTTACTGGTTGACCAAAGATTGGCACACACAATGATATTCAACATTCTATAAGAGGCCGTTAACTCACCATAGGAATTTGAGTACGAGCCACCCACTCACCTTCCTCACCAGCAAGAATAGAAGCAATGCCACCATAATCAGGGGGGCTGGTAACAGTGCAGTCTGCCAACGGAGAATCTACACACAATGGGACAAATCGCAAGCCCCGATCAATCTAGCCAAGAAACTAGGAGCGATCGTAAAAGAATACGACGCACATAAGTTTTGAACATCTCACTACTTAGCAGATCCTCTACCAACACCATGCTAGAGTAAAATTCCTGCACTTCACTGGATAAAATGGACCCCGAATATGACAGAGAACCACCCAACCATTGCTTGTATAGCCTCATTAGGGCCTATGTCTTCAACCACAACATTGCGTTCCTTAATGAAAGGACGATTGGCAGACAATCAGTATACCGGGCTTGCTCGTTTGGTGATTTGAAACTAGTGGAATCTGAAGTAGTGCCTCTATGAGAACAGCAGTTTTTCGGGAACGACAAGAGGACATCCCGTGAGAACCACCAAACCAACACACAAGCAATATACCTCAAAATACAGATATCAATAATGAAGACCAATATATGGCAAGAGACCAAGCCAAAAAAAATAAATCCCAAGAGTAAGGCTAGAACGAAAAAGGAGGGAGACAACTTCAGCACCATCCAAAAATTGAAGCAAACGAGCCCAACCAAAGAAAAACAGCCAAACTTGTAGATACCTCTGAGAAACTAGGGATAAACCAACAAGATACACCATAAAACACATGATTTTGCCAAAAACTCCATGCAAGAACAAAGGTTGAAGGAGAAAAATTCGAAACTCCCCAAAACTTGAAGAATAAGACAAGAAATCATACCTTGTGTTGATTTTGATGCACGAAAAACTCAAGATGTGAAAGTTTTGAGCAAGAATCAGGCCCTAGTGTTGAGCGAGTGTGAGAAAACGCAGGAGAGACAGAGACCCAAAACCCTAAGACTGAAAAAAAAGAAAAAGAAAAAAAGACCAGATCGCGTTATAATAGTTTGGTCGTGCTAGCTGGATCGAGCGATCTAAATAGCTAGCTCGAGCGATCTAATTAAGGTTTCTATATCTTCTATCGGAAAGGACCTCGCTCGAGCGGTCTAAACACCTAGCTCAAGCCACTGAAACATGCTCTCTGTAATGCCACCCTACAGAGGCAAAAAATAAAAAGAACAAATTTTCCAACCTCGCTCAGCTAGCTCGAGTGATATCCAAATCTCGCTCCAGTCAACTTTTAAGCTCTCTGTCGCCTCATAATTTTTTCCCCAGGAATACGAACATGGGTACCTCGCTCGAGCAGTTCCTCCAAGTCGTTCGAGCAACCTTTTAAACCTTGCAGCATCCAATTTTCCTCTATGTTTTAAATATTCAATCCAATTACGTCTAAGGCTCTAATTACTAGCTAGACTCCAACTGTGAGACTAAAACAACTAGCAATTACAAATGATTTCAATTATACATAGTAACGTCACGGAATTAGCCAATCACAAAATAAGGAACTTACAACAAAAATTCCATACCTTAAAAGATAGTTCCCCTAATACAAAAAAGAGATGGCAACAAAGCAGTAGTAGAATCAAGATAAAGCAGCCCAAGCCTTATATGGATAGTCTCCCATAGCAGCAATCGACTTAGCACAAAGCGGACTGCTCAAGCCTTGACTTCAAAACTACCAGGTAGTATCATAACTCTGAGAAGGCATCATGGAACTACAGAAGTAGCTTCAAGTGCCCTGCTTCCATCCCAGGAAAACTAAGAAACTGGACAATCCTGTGGTGCAATTTATCGAGGGAATCATTGTCTTTGACCCCTCTCAGCTATTTACAAGGCACAGGACCAGGGTTCGTTTAATGCTACAAGAAGAATACATAATTCCCATCATTCATATGATTAACGCAGCAGAGAGCACAACTAGGAATATTCCTGTTGATTGCTTCAGATTACCTCAAAGATACAGACCAACTATTGCTGACATACCTGCTAAAGACGAGGCGGGTGTAGAGTTGCCAGCTCCGGACCAGGGAGCAATCTCAGTTCATTTGCTTCTGTTACGATTACTAGTTGATCAGATCGATTGACGGTGACATCTTCAACAGATTTATTGACTGACTTGTGTGAGACTAGCCAATCAAGTAAATCAACCGAAGAACGGGAACGGGGCTATAGATAAAGAAGGGTTGCCGTCATCAACCAACTAAAGATCCCCCACACACACACACACACACACACACACACACACATCAATCAAACAGAACTTGCCAAGCCAAGACCAGAAAACACCACCACCCCAACCATTTTGAACTATCAATGTCCACAACATGATCATCCTTTGAAATTGGATAATACAACTGTTAGAACACCTTTGAAATTTTGATTAATTCCAGTGATACCGTAAGCTGTGGGGGTCCATGGGCAGATTTCTGAACTTCTTATTAGTTGCAGCACCTAGCTCAATTAAAACCACAAGTTCAGAGAATATTTTAAAACTTTACTTAGGTAACATTCGGTGTATTCACCATAAAACATACTAGGTTCAACTAGATAATTATTGACATATATCCACATCCAAACAAAGGTAGAAGTCATCAATCTAATCGTCCATCTCAAGAAATATAACTAGCATAAAGCATTAATTAAAAAAATTAAAGACCACAATAACCAAGTTACGCTAATCCAAAAGCCTATATCGACTAAAAGGCCAAATAAGTTGTACGTGACCAAACCACAAGTTTGCCTAGATTAAAAAGAAAAATAGTAAGGTGAGTGAGAGTAATGCACCATGCTCACACAAGAAACAATCGTCATAATAGAAGAGCCGTAACGTGTTTTACGAAAATAAACAAGAGTCACAGTTTCTTAATGTAACACTACACTTGAATGACCAGCAGTCAAAATATAAGGACCCCAACAACTTCACTCTTCTACCCCTCCTGTAAATATTGATCCCATGATTTCCTACAAAATAAGAAAGCAAGAATGATGCTAGATGTTTTGAAAGTCCATGACAAGCAATACATAACACAAACCTCCTGTCAGTCGATTTTGCAAATGAATCCCCCATTTTTTCCTATATTGCCGAAATGGCACCCGGAAAGGTTTCGAGCAAATCATCTAGTGCAACACGTTGATGGCTCTATTTAGATATTCGGCCCTACATAATAGGATTACATTTATGTCTTACGTACAAAGACGAGTAAAAATGCCGTAAAGAAACACAATAAACAAAACACGTATATTAATGATTTGCAACCCTTACCCAATACTCGGGGTGGCGCAAAGCATTTCTATGGAGCCAATAAATTCCCCCTGACTAGTCATAAAGTAGACTCGAATTACCAAACAAACTTCTCAAGGGTGCCACTGTAGCCAAGCCATGTACCGTTCCTTACCATCCTGCCATCTTATGTATAGCATGTACTATATTCTTAGGTATAGCATGTACTACATTCTTTGTTTTTCTAGAATGGAGATTCTTATATGGAGACATCTGGTCCATTATCACATTCGTTTCAAAATCTGCCAAGTCTTGAAGTGAAAAATCTTCAATCCCTTCTAGAAATTCTTTTCGAACCCTCCAACTGAAAAACAAGGGAGAAAGCGAGGAACCTTAACTTCTCTTTCGCACCAATTTACCGATGAAATTAAGTCAGATGGTTCAATGAGGAAGAGAGATTAATTATGAAATATGTTGTCAACACAAAGAGAATGTGATCTTACCAAAGAAGCACTATGACAATGTTTGATGAGTTCCGAACGGCATCTAAAGTGGTCAAGGTGTTGAATGAGTTGAACCAACCAAACATCCCCAAGGTCCTCGCCCTTCTAGGCAAGAAAGACGACGATGGTCCGGCAATTGTGGTGGGGAGAATCCATCCCACCACCCTTGAGGAATGGCTCGAGTATGAACAAGGAAATTAGGGTAATAGGACTGTTAATAGAAATAATGGTAAATTCCAGGATATGGAGCCTAATCATCATCGTGTAAACACATTTCTACTGTGTTGTGATTTGTCTTGAACTAGATCATGTCATGCGCCACCTTAGATGGCGATGCTTTCTTTTTTTGGGTAATTGATAGGATGATTTCTTGCTATTGTGATGCCTTTATGTCCGGGTCCCTTTAATCTTTGTAATCTCAAAAGGTTAATGAATTTCTTCTTTCACCGTTATAAGAAAAAAAAAAAAAAAAGGTATTAATATCAAACCGATCAATTTTATCTCTACTTTCACATCAGCTTTTATCTCTACTTTCCAAAATTATCCTCGTTTACCCATTAACTCTTTACCCACTAACTTTTCAAAAGGGCAAAATGATAATTGTACAAACTTTTAGCCATTAACTTTTCAAACCACACTTATTTAGGGACGGCCCAAAATGGAAAGTTAAACACTTAAAAAGGGACGGAGGGAGTACACAACACAGTAGTATTAGAAAACTACATAGTACATACCCTTTTTTTTTTTCCCCCTATAACGGCAAAAGAAGAGATTCGTTAACCTTTTGAGATTACAAAGATTAAAGGGCCCCGGACATAAAGGCATCACAATAGCAAGAAAGCATCCATCTAAGGTGGGGCATGACGTGATCTAGTTCAAGAAAAATCACAACCCATTAGAAATGTGAATACCTGAAGACACAATGATGATTAGGCTCCATCTCCAAGAATTGACCATTATTTCTATTAACAATCAACATTACCCTAATTCCTTATTCATACTCTGAGCCATTCCTTAAGGGTAGTGGGGTCGATTCTCTCCACCACAATTGCCGACCATCGTCGTCTTTCTTGCGTAGCAGGGCGAGGACCTTGGGGATGTTTCGTCGGTTCAACTCATTCAACACTTTGGCCGCTTCATATGCCTCTCGAAACTCATCAAACATTATCATAGTTGCTTCTTTGGTAAGATAAACTTCTCGTTGTGACTTGACATATTCCATAAGCAATCTCTCCCACTCATTGAACCATCTGACTTAATTTCACCGGTAAATTGGTACGAAAGAGAAGTTAAGGTTCCTCGCTTTACTTCTTGTTTTTCAATTGGAGGGTTCGAAAAGAATTTCTAGAAGGGATTGAAGACTTTTCACTTCAAGACTTAGCAGATTTTGGAACGAATGTGATAATGGACCAGATGTCTCCATATGAGAATATTCATTCTAAAAACGCAAAGAATGTAATACATACAATACCTAAGAATGTAATACATGTTATACCTAAGATGGTAGGATGGCAAGGAAAAGTACGGGGCTTGGCTAAAATGGCGCCCTTGAGAAGTTTATTTGGTAATTCGAGTCTACTCTATGACCAATCAGGGGAATTTATCAGGTCCATAAAAATGCTTTGCGACACCCCGAATATTGGGTACGGGTTGCAAATCATTATTATACATGTTTTGTTTTGTTTATTGTGTTTCTTTACGGGCATTTTTACTCATCTTTGTACGTAACACATAAATTTAATCCTATATGTAGGGCCAAATACCTAAAAAGAACCCTCAACGGGCTGCATTAGATGATTTGCTCGAAACCTTTCCGGGTGTGATTCCGACAATATACGAAAAAAATGAGGGATACATTTACAAATCGACCAACGGGAGGTTTGTGTTATGTATTGCCTGTCATGGACTTTCAAAAGTAAATGCATGTAACATCATTCTTCCTTTTTTATTTTGTAGGAAACCGTGGGATCAATACTTACAGGAGGGGTTGAAGAAGTGAAGCTAAGGTTCCTCGCTTTCTCTTGCGGTTGGCTTTTGTGGAAGAAGCCATTGTGTTCGAGAAGTAGCTAGCTAGCAAAAACCACAAAACCACAAACAACAAACAAAACATTACTCTCTCTTTTCAACAAAATCATATGCCACCCACTACCCTTAAAGAGAAAGGAAAAAGTTGGCAAGAGGACAACCATGAGTACATAACAAGCAAAATCAAAACTGCAGAAACTAACCTAAAGAAACAGAATTAATATAATCGCCACAGCAACACAAACATACAAAGCAGCAGCCCAACTCCAGCCTATCCAGCACCAAAACGTTTAACGCTCGCCCTTGCGACCACAGTAACGCATGCAGACTCGAATTACATGACTAAGTATGAGTATCACATTAATTCGGGCGCTCAAATGATGTGACTTAGCGCTTGTTTTACAAGCTTTTATGGATTATTGGTTTGTTTTATAACGAACTGTGCGAACAAGGGTTAAACGTGTGTCAAGGGAGAGTCAGGCTCGCAAAACAAAATTTATGGGAGCAAATTGACAAAGCCGTCCAGACAGTCGAGGTGACCGTCTGGACAGGAACACCAGAAAAGCAAGTGTACGCACAGCAGATACGGGTTTTCACTGGGTCTTCAATCAGCACACAAAGAAACACAAAACCATCCAGGTAATCTCATCTAAACTACTACCAACCTTTATCTTATTCATAGTTTTCATTTAAATCCAAAGAAATGTAACCAAAGGCTAGAACTCCAAAAACGTGGGTTTAGGTCTATGACTTCCAAACTAGACAGTTAATAATCAAACCAAGAATATACAAATCATAAATCTATCCTTAGCGCTCAGAATTTGGAAAGAGAAACCCCTACCTTTTGCTGGACCTCCAATTTTTTGCTCCAAGAAACCCGAGCTTCCTCCAAATTCGGATTTCACCACACCCCAAGCTTGAACACGCGATTCCCGGGTCTAGAGGTCAAATACGTGACAAATATGTAGTGGATCTACGGGGTTTTGAACACGCGATTCCCGAGAGAGAGAGAGTCGGGAGCAAGAGGAAGAGGGGAGGCCGGACGATTTGGAAAAGCTTTGATTTCTTGGGATGTAGGATATTTTTACCATCCAAAGGACCACCATGACTTCTTTGGTTTCAATAACCGGAAATCATCCAAAGTTTCACCATTTGTCTATCTTCATTTAATTTACAACCTCCAAAACTCTTGAAAAATAATCTGAGATTGATTCGGAAACTTTTGGAGAGTTTGGAGACGAACTCACTTTAGTGTGTCCCCTTTTTTGAAGGAATTTTGGAGTATCTCCCATGCTTCTTTGGCGGTGGTAGCCTTTGCAATCTTTTCAAAATTGGCATCATCCACTCCTTGATAAATGAACGATAAAGCCCTTTCGGCTTTCACCTTGGCATCGTATTTTTGCTTATTGGTAGTTGCGCCTACCCCTTCAGTGCATTTTTCAACAACATCCCATACATCTTTTCCACTGAGGAGGCCTTCATTTGAATACTCCAATGGCTATAGTTATCTTTGGTTAACTAAGGGAATGGTCTACTTGGGTGGACATTTTCTTGAACATGAACCAAAGTTCTGATACCAGTTTGTTGGAAGAGGAAGGATTTCAAGTATTTATTTGGACAAGTTTTGAAAGAGGGAAAAACAATTGAGACAAGAGTGGGGAAGGAAACAACTTGTATTACACTCGGACTCGCGCTTTTTGGCTTGGTACAAATGGCTAGAACCGACCCCTATTTATACTACTCCAAGGATGGTTCTAGACCTAGATATTTAACTTACAAAATAATATTTTATGGTACATTCTAGATTTAGGCATGATACATATTTAGGCATGTGACTAATGCAATTTGATATTTGACAAGGATTTTCTAGAACTGTTCTAGAAACTAGATATTCAAGAAAGATTCTAGAAACTTGATTTTTATCTCCTCCAAAAATATCTTCTACTTTGGGCTTTTTGTATTGGGCTTGTCTTGGGCTTCATTTTTCTTGGACCAAATCAAGTTTATACTTCAACATCGTTCATATTTTAGACCTCGTCGAGATTATCAATCATGCCAAAATCATATTAGTCAAATACCGACGCATCACAGGGGAAAAAATCAGGGAAAGATGCCCAATAAGTCCCTGAACCATATTTAAAGAATTGACACCCAAATATTCCAAGCAAAATAGATGGAGGATTCAATTCAACATCAGATTAATTCAAGCGAAATAACAAGGTTAATAGTTTTTAGCACTTAACATAAATAAGTCTTGGATTTGCATTGACTTAGAACTAATAAACCAAAAACAAGTGAATTACAATCTCCGAAGCCTAACAAATAATGGTCTAGACTTCTGGAAAAATTTGTGCAAAAAACTAACAAAATGACGTGGGCCACGTGGCAGTGACATTTCGTCGTTTTAAGTTACATATAACAATTAATTTCTCAGTTTCTGTTATTGAATGACTGTATATGGATTTCGTGCTCACATTCTACCTCATTGTATAGCAGCATTGATCTTCTCCTAAGTAGGATTATAGGAACGAGACTTTCCAATCATAAGACAAAGAAGTCATTACATTTGATTAAATGCCTCAATTAATTCCAGAGAAAAATTGATCTTATCCAAAGTTCTATACATACATTTGATTAAATTCACTGCCTCAATTAATTCCAAAAAAATTTCCAAAAAGATTCTTTCCCATCCAAAGTTCTCATTAATCATACCATTACCTTTCTCCAATCATTCCCCATTTCTATCTCTCTCCAAATTACATGATTCTTACTTTTTCCAAAACTCAAAAACTGCCAAAATCATTTTTCAAAATCTTAGTACTCTCAAAAACAGGCGCTGATATGATTCTCATTCGTGACTCAAACAACTGCCATCATTGATCTTAGTACAAAAGGCGCTAATGCGTCTCATAGGTCCGGCCATATATATATATATATATATCGGACTTGTATGTATTAGTATTGTTGCCATAATGAATTTAACCCAAGATAGTGCATGTGTGAAAATGGCATGCATCCCAACCTAGACTTTAACCTCTTCTAATACTAGATTAGTAACATAAGGTTATAATACTAAGATCTTGTTTGGTTTGGGTTTGAGTGGAGAGAGAAATATAAGGTAATGATTGAAGAGAAATAATTGGAAATATGGGTTAATGATTAGAAATAAGAATAATAATTGGAGAGAAATAGGGGTAAAAAAATTTTAAATTTTGAGACCCAAACCATACAAGGCCGTATATTAGGAAAATAATGAGAAGAAAAAATGTGTCATATCTAAATAATAACAAAAAATTAAGAATGCATGTGGATTAAAAGGGCGAGCAACAATCATTTGCCAAATTGAGTAAATGAAAGCATACACTGATTTTGGCGATTGACTGAAATCTTCAAATCAATTTTTTAAATGTTTACGTCATCCATTACCTATAATATTCCACTCAGAGCATCCTCATTTGGCTCTTTATTTAACTTTACTTTAACTTTAAAGTTAAAGTAGAGGGCAAAATCTCCAAAAATCTTAAAAATCAGGCTCCTCAAATGCCTCTCTAATTTGCTAGATTTTGTAACATTTATAATACTAAGATCTTGTTTGGTTTAGGTTTGAGTGGAGAGAGAAATAAAAGATGAATGATTGAAGAGAAAAATTTGAAATATGGGTTAATGATTTGAAATAAGAATTTTGGAGAGAAATAGGGGTAAAAAATTTTAAATTTTGAATAAACCATACAAGATTTTAGGAAAATTTTGAAAAGAAAAAATGTGTCATATCTAAATAATAAAAAAAATTAAGAATGCATTGATTAAATTTTGTGTTTTTTTCATTTGCCAAATTGAGTAAATGAAGGATGCACTGATTTTGTGCATTGACTGAAATATTGAAATCAATTTTTCAAATGTTGTGGTCCTCCTTCATCTATTCCACTCATCGAAGTTGGTTTGGCTTTCTTTTAGAACTTTACTTTAACTTTCAAGTTAAAGTCCGAGAGCAAATCCAAAAATCTTAAAAATCCGGCTCCTCAAATGCCTCTCTAATTTGCTACATTTTGTAACTTTGCTTCGGATCGAAATATCTTATCTGGCGGTTCGGATCCGGATCGGATCGATCGATCCGCTCGATCCGCTTGAATAATCCTTCTTTTTATCAAGCAAATCCGCTTAATCCGAATCCGATTTTGTGATCCGAAAAGTCCGATCCGAAATTATAAAAGGTGTTTTTGAGGTTAAATTTTTGTTTTCCGGATTTGTGTGTGAGATCCGGATGCTCTGAAGTGCAAGTATAGAAATATTGATTTCAGCGGGTCAATTGTTGTGGTCCTACTCTTCATCTATTCGGTTCATCCACATGCATGAGAACCAGTACCTTCTATTTTGGGACCAGAGAAAATTATTTTTTTTGGGATTAGAGAGAAATTATTTTGGCATCCAACTCTTTTAATTACCACACACACACTTAAACAAACACGATACATGCAACAGACTCATATTTACGTTGAACCCAAACTGAATGTGAGTGTGTGAAGATATGTATGGAAGTGTACTGATTTTAGACATTTCACACTTAAACAAACACAATACATTATACTCACATTTACCTTGAACCACCATTCTGAATGCGAGTGTGTAAAAATATTTGGGTAAGTGTACTGATTGTCGACATTTCATTGATGGAAGCCGAACTAAACATTTGTGCCTATTTCTATCACTTAAATAGGTGGGCTGGCTCTCACATCGGGAGTTTGGGTCATGTGTATGTATGTACGTAAACGGTTCGTTACACCTATCCCTAGTTAGCAATTGTCTCAGTGAGTGCGTGTGTAGAATTACCTTTTTGTCCTCATCTAAAAAAAAAAGTTAAACTAATTCTTTGGGTTAATGACGTGCATTAAATTTTCATATACCATGCTTCCTTATTCGCTCTTCTTCCAATGTTTCTCACCTGCCCCTTCCAAAAATGGAAGCTATATATGCAGTATTACTTCGTTTTCCCCAACCCGCATTTTGTAGCAGTGACCTAAATATAGAGTACTACTATCTAATTGCACTAAGGATATACAACATAAATTATTTTTATGTCTTTTCATTTTCAAAAGTTCTCACTATTGTGATATTTTTTTTCCCTATCAAACTATAGTGGTCTATTATCTCAAAAACAACAATGCAACAAACATAAATGCCAAATAATGTTGCACGAGGGACTTAGACACATCTTTGTCTAGCTAGCTAGGTCTTAATAGTTTGCCAATTATTAATACCTCATTTCAAATCAATTCTTTTAGTGAACAAACGCTAGTAAGGGAGGACAGTGTAATCTCTGAAACGTGAGAGAGGAATCTGTAGTAGTCAGAAACCTCAAGGGATTACTACAGATTCCTCCCTCACTTTTCGAAAATTAAAATGTCCTCCCTTGTGGTTTACAACCGTTCATCACAAACCACCTAGACGTTATTTGGTCCATTATCTCCGTGAACCTTACTATTAAAAGTAAAAATTCTGAGACCAAATTGCCCAGATTCCACCCAATTTCGCAACCTTTGGGAATTAAAGCCGTTGGAGTGCTCCTCTATAAATGGGCAGTTTGCTCACATTCAAGAACAGAGAGTGTTACTCGGACTTTAGTTGAGCTCCCGCAAGTGGGCGGTCAGATTATGTTCCAAGAATAAGTTGAGGTGCATTGTTGCTCTGACATGGACGCTCCGACATGGACCCAACACGTATCGGACATGTTTTGGGTGGTTTTGTGATTTTTAAAATTTGAAATGGAGTAAAAATGGACACAATACTAATGAAGTACTGAATGATCTTAATGCAATGCAATTGGATGGTGTATTGAGTATTAATATTAAATGCAATTATATTTAAGAATGTATGCAAGTGTAACATTTGGTCGATAATGAATTGAACCAACACACCCAAGATCCATAAAGTAGTCATTACATTGATCCATAAAGTAGTCAGTACATTAGGTTCCAACATAACATTGGGGATTATATTACACTGACTGGTTTGCCCATAATGACAAAAAGTTTGTGGCAACACAGGAAGTCATCTCAGTCCATAAACTACGTACTGGCAATATATATATGGCCCATAATGACAAAAAGATTATGGTTTACCCAAACTTGCCAAGTCAAAATGGTTTCCCATACTTGTTGCCAAGTCAAAAGTGTGTGGGATTGACATAGAAGGGTAAATACATCATTGACCACTTTCCACCCATTCCGTTACCGAACAAACGCCAATAAGGGAGGACAGTGTAATTTCTGAAACGTGAGGGGGAATCAGTAGTAGTCAGAAATCTTAGCGGAGGTTAGTGTAACCCCATTTTTTAATGTTTAAAATTAGATTAATTGCACCTTACGTCATTCATTACCTATAATATTCCACTCAGAAACCTCAGTGTAATTTGCCCATTTTTTACCACATACTTTGTGCCACACCCCCACTCACATGGGGTGTGGGCCCCACATGTGGGTCCCGTGTGGGTCTCACACCCCATGTGAGTGGGAGTGTGGTTAGGTGTGGCACAAAGTATGTGGCTCTAGCATTTTTGTATAGGTAATGGATGACGTAAGGTGCAATTAATCGCCAAAATCCGTTTGCTTTCATTTACTCAATTTGGCATATGACTGAGATTACTCTTTCATAAGTAAGGATGATTTTATAATTGAGCAAGTGAATAAGAGATCTTGTTTGAAAATCCTACTTATGTGTCATCACTACATATATTTACATCCTAACATTGTACAATGTACTATTGTACCCTTATTAAGTCCATTATTATTTTATTTTTTCCTTAATTAGTTTTTTTTTATATTTTTATCAGCAGAGAGATCATGTATTGGTTCTACAATATTGACATTCATAACTATATATAAGGCTTAATCTAAGTAATGCCGTTGGGATGAGATAATTAAGGATCAATTCAAATAGGAAAACAAATCTCTTATGATAGTGTTATAATATTGCTGTAAACACCTTTAGTATATATAATAGTACATACTCCATCCGTCCCTTTTTAAATGATATATTTGGGAAACGTGTATTTTTGTAACCGTTAAAAAATGCACTTCGGTAGTATGTTTTTAAATTTTTTTTTCACCAAATTAAAGTACTCAATGAGCACTTGGAATTTGGTATAAAAAAGTTAAAAATTTATATAAAGAAATACGTTTTAAAAAAGACGGAGGGAGTGTATAGATTTGGATTCGGGATGGCCTAATCCCTAAATTCTCGCCCCATTATTATTATCCCATATCAAATTAACCCGTCCAAATCGGAAGATTATGGGATGCGTACTATATCGACAATGGGTGAGTAGCTAGATCGACAGACGAAGCTGAGGAGCTCACCAGTGGCGAAGAGATCGATCAACGTCGTCGGTTCTAATTCTGAGGAAACCCCCAAACCCTTCCAACTTTGGCGTGGCGTTCTACGAACCTACCGCCATGCTGTCGCCCTCTCTCTGTCATGATGTATATTTTATGGTGGTGGTGGGTTCTAGATCTTTGCTAATGGCGGTATTGTTTCCATTTAATGGTGGTTTTTTTTTTCTCGATTCAATACTGGTGGTTTTCTTTCCCGGGAAAATAAAAATTGTAAGTCAATATGGTATGGTTGTTTTGTTTTGTATGGTCGTGGTGGGTTTCAGTCTTTCAGATCTTGTTAATGGTGGCGTTGTGTTTTTCTATTCAATGGTCAGGGGCGACGACACACTATGAGGAGTGGGGTCAGCCGACCCCGCGGGGAAAAAAAAAATACTAGTATTATATTAAAATTTTTAAAAAATTAATAAATGAACACCCCACATTTTGGTGTTGAACCCCACGGGATAATTCCCATCAAACAAACCACCACGTCAAAAAGTTAAGTGTACAGCGGAAGTGAAAAAGAAGAAGAAAGAAAGCGACGAAGACTGGAAGAGGCGAAGAGCAGAGCCAGAGTAAAAAACGTTTACAGATTCACTCAACTGGATTCCCTAAAGTACAAAGGAGAGAGAGGGGTACATGTTCTCTAATTTCTCCAATCTCCTCTCCTTTACAGATTCACTCACAAATTTACAGTATTCTAGCATTTGCACGAATGGTATAATACTAAATTAATATATATATATATAAGCGTACACAGGAAGTGTATACACTGTGTATTATATATTTACTAGCGGATGCTCGTGCCTAAAGGCACTGCTCGAACAATTAGCGTGCATTTGAACAATAATAAAGAAAATCAGAAGAACCCAATTTGCCAAAAGTGAAAAATGGAATATAGGTCATAAGTGGAAATAATCCATCACAGCTTTTATTGATTTCAACAAAATAAACTCAATGTTTTCATTAGAAAGAGAGTGCAATTCTGAGGGTGAAGAAGAAAAAAAGAATGAAGGTTTTAGATTAGAAATGTTGAAGGAAGAAAAGAGACAAAATCAGTTTTTGAAACATACATAACTGAGCTCTTTTTCCAATGCTGCACATGCATTATCCCTTGGATGTCAGAAAGCTGCCTTCAACACCATTCTTTGGATGAGGCGGTGGTTATCGTGGTAGATTTGAGAGAGAGAGAGAGAGAGAGAGAGAGAGAGAGAGAGAGAGAGAGAGAGAGAGAGAGAGAGAGAGAGAGAGAGAGAGAGAGAGAGAGAGAGAGAGAGAGGAGGGGTGGTGGTTGGCGTAGCAGCTCTGTGCAAGAGGGAGGGAGGAGTGAAGAGGGGTGGAGGTGTGGGAGCGGTTGAGGGAGAGGGAATGCGGAGTAGTTACAGGCAGACGACAGTCGTGGTCTGTGAAGTTATGAAAATCTGGAAACTGCCCCGTGTGCTTGGGCGGCAAAAATTGGGATCCTTAAATCCATCTCATCCGTTGGTCCTAATAGCTCTCTGATCTCAGCCCTTGAGTGGAAGTTGCTAATCAATCCGACAATTAAGCACCAAATAGATGTAGGCCGTTGGATTTATGTTGGGATTCAAAAACTGAGCTCCTTTATTATATAGATATGTGTAGGCAGTCAGCCCTAAACTAAAGTGTGTGTATATATACACACACAACATTCGTGGCTTTTTCTGAGATTTTTCGCACAAGACAAGACCCTTCTATTTGAAAAAGTTGTACTAGTCCACTCTCGAATTTACAAGAATTGTAGATAATACTAAAGTGTTTGATTGTTTGGGGTTGTGTGTTGTTAAGCCTGTTGAGATGTGCTTTGTGCTTTATCTAGCATTGTTATTGTGTTTATTTTGTTGAATTCAGATAATATGGACAAGTTTGTGATAAGAAAACCGTGAATTGTGCAAGGTTCATCTAGAACAAAACTTACATTTTCGAGTCTTCATATAGAACTACATTCACGATACAGTAAGCAGGATCAAGTAGACATCTGAAAAACAAGTAGGTACTACTTCCACCAGCAAAGTGAAATAGCATACCGCACAAGGGGGCTCAGATGGCCTCCTTGGTAAGACGTTAATGCCAGTGCTCTCCTGAGCATCCTGCAAGCCGAGCCGATCCAACTCTCTCACCGTCAAACCACAACCCAAAACCAACAAATCAAACACCATTTACCCAAAAGGAATGAAGATAACCACTGACTTGGTTTTGAAATTTTCAGGTCACTGGGAATTCATTTCGGAATGGTTGATCATCGCAATGAATCAGAGGAGGAAAATTATGCCAACGAATACCTTGATGACGAGTAATTTCCTGTATTATTAATTTGTTACTTTTTTTTTTTCTTTTTCTTTGTTCTATATAAAGCTTACTGTTCTTTTTCGTTCTACATTTAAACCTGCAATTCGCAAGAGCGCTTCAACTAGAGGAGTATGAAAAATAGCCGGCTGCAAGAACTTAGGTCAGATTTGATTCTACAATCAAAATTTTCAGTACACAAATATGATTCTACAAGAACACAAAATGATCGTCGCCACTATTGTTAGGAGCTTGATCTGTCAGAGGTTCTTCTTGTGTGCACGTAGGCTCAATCCGTTGGGGAGTATCAACGGAGTCCACCACATTTGTTGGACCCAATATACATTGAATGAGCCATATCCACTTAAAAAGGCTAAGCCTTGTAAGTGGTGAGCCATCCAATTGTATATTAAGGCCCAACTCTTTTTTCTATTTATCCAATGTGGGACTCAATCTTTCACACATGTTTCCAACAATCTCCCTCTCATGTGTGAACCATGCATTGGGCCTAGGCCCCCCTCGATATGATCCACTTGACTCCCCCTTAATTCTTGATCTATGTAATACCCATCACGGATAAATAGTGTTTAGATTTTAATTTGCATTTTGGAGTAATTATGAGTTTAGGGCTTAAAGTTAATTGAAATAAAAGTTGAGGGGGTGGAGTGTAATTTTGCCAAGATATTTTCTTCTTTTCCTTCATTTAGTCTGATGTTCACAATCAGAGAGAGAGAGAGAGAGAGAGAGAGAGAGAGAGAGAGAAGAAGAAGAAGAAGAAGAAGAAGAAGAAGAAGAAGAAGGAAGAAGAAGAAAAAGGAAAAAATTTTTAAATCTTGATTCTTGATCTTAAATTGTTGTTAATTTCATGATTTAAGTGTTCAATTTCCTCTCCTACATCTATATTACAACTGATTGTGTCCATGAGAGTGGGTTTTAGAAGTTGATATTGGATTTTATGTGAAAGAATTCGTGTTTACCATGGATATGTGAAACTGTGTTTTGAATAACTTGAATCTGCCACGATTTTGAGCGAATTTATAGACTTGGTTCCTATGTTCGTAATTTTCTGTAATTTTTACTGTAGCTAACCCATGCATGTCGTGAATGCTGTGTTAAATTTTCAGAATTTTATGAGAAACACAGAAAATATGAAAAATGTTTTACCGAGCTACTGTCGGGTTCGCGTCTGTGCAGACAGCACTGACACTCTTTGGGAAAATGGGCATAACTCATAGCTCGAGTGTCCGTTTTGCGAACCGCTTTTTGATTTGGAAACTAGACTCGCATGCCTTCGAGAATATGTATAGATTGTGCTTTGGTTCCTTCCAGGTTATAGCAGCTTTTGATTCAAAGTTGATGGTTTTGCTGAAACTGCAGATTCATGTTACTTTTTGCGTAGTTTCGAACAAGCATATATTGGTCATCCGGACTCCGAATAGGGCAAGTTATATGTCGAAAATTATGTACTGAAAGTCTACTTTCTAATGGTGGTGGTCTCGTGACCTTATTCTGAACCCATAGGAAACGATAGCCCAGATACGAAGGGCTGGTTGTCATATTTCTTACTGGTTTTGGAGTGTTGTTATGTCTTGACCTGTCTTCAATTGTGATAACCTTATAAGTTGTTTATGTTGCATATTTATCTTTTTGATTATATGTGAGACATCAATAGAAGCTCGTAGACTGATATTAGTTGGATTGTGGCTAGGTAAAGAGCCGGTCATTCGGGAGGTGCCAAAACCATAGTTTGGCATACTTCGGTCGATTCTCAGGTGAGTGTGTTTGATATGGTTATTTTCAATGAGATATAGTTGTGGTGATGTTTGTGGCGATGTTTGTGATGGTGTTTGTGTATCATGCTAATTGAAGATTTAGCTTTTGATATGCATGTTGTGTGTGAAAGATGGTATCTGTGAAGGGGCTGTGGATTGGGTTTCACCGCGAGTACGTTGTGTCGGCTAGCTACCGGTGACAACGAGCGGGGTGTGCTCCCACAATGACCTAGGATACATAGGATGTGGCAGACGTGTCACTGCATGTGTTGTGAGTATATAATTGATGTTGATTATGTGTTGTGACTATGTACTTGTTGTTGATCGATTGGGTACTTCTGCTATGTTTTATTGAATTTATTCTATATCTCACACACTCCTGGTTTTCTTTTGATTGCCAGATAGCTGTTGGGTTGAGTGGGTCCACTACCGCTGGTGATTTTGGAGTTTCTTTTTGGGCTGGTCTCGAGTGACGTAGCTAGCCAAGTTGGTTTGTTCATGGTTGGGCTAGTAGATGTCTATTTTGAGCTGTGTTAAGAGAATTTGAGAACTTGAACTGCATGTAATGTAATTAAGTTGTCGGTTGTTTGATGGTTGAGTTTATGGTTTGATTTATACATTTGTATATATAGGTAAGAAGTCTTCCGCTGTGTTTTTATTTTGAGATTATGTAAGGTGATGTTGGGTCTTGTGTTGGAATGCCACGTGGCCGCACCTACTCGGGCCCACCTCGGGTGTCGTTTGCGGGGCGGGGCGTGACAATCTATCTCTCCAACATCGTGTCCAAACCCGGGTTTATTTACCGCACCCACTCCATCAAGAGCCACTATACTCTACGAGAGCCACCTTGCCTGCTAGCCAAGTGCTGCACGCACCAGGAATTTTTCATGCTCCATTGAAAATACCCACTCCACCGAGAGCCACTTTGCTGCTAGCCACCTGCCGCACGCACCAGGAATTTTCTTGCTCCATCGAGAGTTACAATGGATTTTTCCTGCTCCTCCGAGAGTCTCCATGCAAGCCCACAACCACCGATGCTTTTTTAGGAGAGTCCGCCCATAGATCGTCAGCCATCGGCTCTGATACCACTTCTTAGGAGCCTGATCCGCCAGAGGTTCTTCTTGTGTGCACGTAGGCCCAATCCGTTGGGGAGTATCCACGGAGTCCACCACATTAGTTGGGCCCAATATACATTTAATGAGCCATATCCACTTAAAAGGCTAAGCCTTGTAAGTGGTGAGCCATCCAATTGTATATTAAGGTCCAACTCTTTTTTCTATTTATCCAATGTGGGACTCAATCTTTCACACATGTTTCCAACAACTATGCCATATTTGTGTACAGTCCCATGGGGGCGCTGCCCCCTACACCCCCAGTAATGGCACAGTGGCGAGGATCATTATGTGTTCTTGTAGAATCATATTTGTGTACTGACAATTTTAATTGTAGAATCAAATCTGACCTGAGTTCTTTGCTGCCGGCTGTTTTTCATACTCCTCTAGTTGAAGCGCTCTTGCGAATTGCAGGTTTAAACTGTTGAACGAAAAAGAATAGTAAGCTTTATATAGAACAAAGAAAAAGAAAAAAAAACTAACAAATTAATAATACAGGAAATTACTCGTCATCAAGGTATTCATTGGCATAATTTTCTTCCTCTGATTCATTGTGATGACCAGGCATTCCGAAATGAATTCCCAGTGACTTGAAAATTTCAAAACCAAGTCAGTGGTAATCTCCATTCCTTTTGGGTAAATGGTGTTTGATTTGTTGGTTTTGGGTTGTGGTTTGACGGTGAGAGAGTTGGATCGGCTAGACTTGCAAGATGCTCAGGAGAGCACTGGCATTAACGTTTTACCAAGGAGGCCATCTGAGCCCCCTTGTGCGGTATGCTATTTCACTTTGCTGGTGCAAGCAGTACCTACTTGTTTTTCAGATGTCTACTCGATCCTGCTTACTGTATCGTGAATGTAGTTCTATATGAAGACTCAAAAATGTAAATTTTGTGCTAGCAGCAAATTTCACCACTTGAAAGTTATCCAATTACCATCAGCTGTAGGAGATGGTGGTAATGATGTGCATGCTGTTACAACTATCAGCAATGAGGAAACAACTGGAGAGGTGAAGTTGTTGAAGACAATCCTTACCCCAGCATTATTGCAGACCTTCAAAGGGCTTCCCATCAGGCTGCCAATTTATACCTCAAATTTGGTTAATGAACGGATGAAACTAAATTTTTTGCTTTCATTGTGTTTTAAATTTTCACATGCACAATGCAGTTGCTTTCATTGTGTTCTAAATTTTCATATGCACAGTACAGTACATGTAATCCACTTAAGATGCGTTGTTGGAAGAGAAAGAGTTTCTAAAGTTTAGTTGGACAAGGTTTTGGAAAATGGAGAAATACTAAGACAAGGGTGATGAATGAGAGTATTTGTATGTAATACACACGAACTCAAATTTTTTTTGGCTTAGTACATAATTGCTAGAATTCATCCCTATTTATACTACTCCATGGAATGCTCTAGTCTGAAGATATTTCCATACAATATAAAAGTAAATTCTAGAACTACACATGCGACTAATTCTCACAAGAAAATCTAGATATTTCACATTTCACAATAATATTCCAGAGCTTCTTGAAGCTAGATATTCTAGAGTTTTTATAAATTAAACATCATACAGCTAGTACCACTTTGTAAATGGTGGCCAGACTCTTTATTCAACTTTTGTTTCGTCCATTTTAGAAAGAAAAACAAAAAGGTTAAATTCCTTAAAGAATCCCTCATCTTTACTCATTTTCCACGGAGACCCTTAACCTTTAAAAGCGTCCTAACTCACCCCCTCATCTTTCACCGTTAGCCATACCGACCCCTTCTGTTACATTACCGTTAAGTTTTAAGGTTAAATGTTACTAATTGGACGAAAATGCCCTAAAAGATTACACCTTCTCCCTTCTCCCACCCCATCTCCTCCATGGCCAACCTCACCCACCTCCTCCCCCCCCCCCCCCTCGGCACTCCTCCACGGCCACCACGGCAACGCCTCCCACCCTCACCGTCCTCTCCATCTCCGTTGCATACCTCGACGGAAACAGCGCCTGATCCAAATGCGCACTAAACCCCAAATCAAAAACCCCATCGAAAAACGGCAAGTTATGTGTCGTTTCTACTGCCAGCTGGGTTTCCCATTGGGTAAAGTGATGGATTGTTCTTCCAAGCCTAGGAAGAATCAGTCGGACGACATGGACGTCTTTGAGGACGTTTATGCGGGAGGATAGTAGGGACCCGCCGTCGTGCTAGTCTTCAGAATCCGACGACCTCGACAGGGTCCCGGCCGAGATCTACTGCGCCTGGACTCCCAAATCTGCGGCGGCGTTGGAGGTTAAGAAGAGCGACTCGACGGGCTCAACGTTGAAGCGGTGGAGGATTCGAAACCTTTTGTTTCGGAGCAACAACGACGGGAGCGGGAGGGACTCTGTCGTGAAGGCAGCGCACAAGGAGGATGATTACGCGAAGGGCGGTGTGGGGTGAAAGACGGAGAGAGGCGGCGGTTATACAGAAGACAGGATTGGGTGGGGTTCTTCGCTAATGTGAATGGGGTGAGCAATAATCTCCAATTGGGTGGTGTTCTTCCCTGTTGGTGGAGGAATTCATGGAATTGATGATGATTGAAATAGGGTTTCCAATTGGGTTTTCAATTTTGAAAGAGAAAGAGAGAGTGCATTGTTTTCTTTTTATTATGTTTGTTTTGTTTTCCACAAATTAAGAAAAGATATACACATATCTTTTTTTGGGGGGTGTGTGTTTTTAAATGAAACAAATGTTGATATTTAGAGGGAAAAAAATCAAATTTGAAAACAAAACATGAACACTCTGATTTTGAAATAAAAAAACAAATTCACTAAATTTTATTTTTGAAAACGGAATTTTTTTTGTAAACAAACACACTAAAAAAAATAAAAGAAAGAGAGAGGGGGTGACTGTGGATGATTTTCATAGATGAGGGGGTGAGTGTGGGTGTTTTTTAAGGGGTATTATAGTCATTTGTCTTCATTCCGTTAACGGAGTAAGGGGTGTTTTGCATTTCACATAGATGAGGGGGTGAGTATGGACGCTTTTAAAGGTTAGGGGGTCTCCGTGGAAAATGAGGAAAGATGAGGGGGTCTCTAAGGAATTTAACCAAACAAAAAAGGAAAAAGTTCCTATGGCCTATCTGGGAGTGATGCATGCAAGTTTCTTTGGATTATACTTTCATCCTCATAAATAGTGTTTAGATTCTTATACTCTGGGCACGTCGTTGATGGGAAGGTGAATTTTGGCCGCGGGCTATAAGAGTTTGAGAAAAAGAAAAGGAAAAAAGTGATAAAGAATCCCTAACAGTCGAGATTCTTCTACCCTAGACCTTGCCTTTGATAAAAATGTACTAAAGTGCTTGCCAGTTTCCAAATATTCATCAAATAACTAGATCAAGCACCACAAGTGAATAAAAATTGCCAGTCTTTCGGATACTCGGGTTCTGTGGTTCAGGACCATTGAATGTTATACTTTAGTGCATATAGTTTGGCTTGAATGCACTGTATATTTCTTATGAGGCTTGAGAATTTCTTTTTCTTATTGGTCTTTGTCGATATTTTCCAGTTGTTGTTGTGTATGTTTTCTGTATGCAAATTCTGCATAGTATTTGAATCCTTACGACACACTAGGTTACTTGTACATGATGGATGCAGGTACCCCTTATTTCCATTAGTGAATGGCTTCCTGAGAGACCGGGAGAGCCAGATTGTCGTGTAAACAGAGCTTCAAAATGCTTTATTCTGCGTGTTTTTGTTTAGGGTAAAATATGTTCTTGCAACTTTCAATTGCGCATTGTTGCTCCTTCAACTATCCAAATGATACTTAATTGGTCGAAATCCTATTTTCCATCCACCTCTTGGATGGAGAAGTTAACACCAAGGCTATCAGCGTCTTTAACCTACCATATATGTATATGTATATGTGTGCACCTTCTTCTTCCTCACTGTCTCAGTCTCTGTTTGCCTCTCTCCCTCCCTCTCTCTCACACACGGTTTGCTTCTTCCTCACCTACCAAAGGTTTGAATTTTTTCATTGTTTATAGTTTTTTGCAATCCCAAAACAAAATGCCCCAATTAAGACGCAAATACATTCAACCGAAGAAACAGAGCAAGGATATATATATATCAAGAAGTTTCCTATGAGAGCTCCCTCACAAAAAAAAGTGCGGGAAAATAATTGTGAGTTGTTGGATCGCGTGAAGGGCATAGGATCCAACGGCCCACAACTGTTTTCCCGCACTTTTTTGTGAGGGGGCCCTCATAGGAAACTTCTTATATATATATATATATATAGGAGCTCTCCTGTCCAAGATCCTAGAAATTAGCCTCAGTCCGGGAATTTAATCGTGGCCGTTGGATTTGATCCAACGGCTTGTGGCAAGGGAAAGAACTCGCGGGTCTAAAACGGGTAAATAATTGCCCGGGTCATACTAAATCACTCATGGGTCACACTCTCTCTCTTCATTTCACGCTATTTTGAAAACACGATAGAGAGAGAAAGAGAGAGAGGCGACTGGAGAAGAAAAAATCGATCCAATGAGGAAGACAAATCCAACGAAGAAGAAGATCAGATAATCGGTATCTTTCTTCCCCTATTCTTTCCTTACGCATTTGTTTCTCTCTTTCTCGTTCGATTAACCCTTTTTTTTTCGTCTTTGTCAAACCAGATCTGGTACTCGAAAGAAAAAACCAGACCTTGTCGAATCGATTTGACCAAGGTGAGCCGTTTCTCTCTCTCTCTCTCTCTCTCTCTCTCTTGTGTTCAATATAGCTGTATACACATACTTTTTAAACCCTAAAGGTTGCGTTTTTGAAACCCTAAAGTTCGATCTTTCTGATATCTGTGGGTTTAGGTTGCGTTTTTTAACTTTAGGGTTCGATCTTTCTGATATCTGTGCGTTTTTTAACTTTAGGGTCCGTTTGACTAGCAAAGGAATGATGTGAAGTGCATATTATGTTTTCATGCGAAAACAACACTGAAATCTTAAATTATACCGTGCGAGTGTCTCTTTTTCTATAAATTAGTCCTAACCAACTTGTTTTCGTGCAACTTTGATGGTATCCAAACTAAGGAATCGATGTTTTTTAGGAAAAAAAAAACTCCCATTTTCCTTTTTAATGATTTTATAAGAGCTGGGAAACTCTTCTGCAGTATTGAGTGTTTGTTTGGTCGAAATTGGAATTCGTTGTCCTTGTGAGGAATGGCTTTTTACTGTAAAATTATGCTTCCAATCCTAAGGTAATGCTGGGTTATTAACCAAATTGTAAGTATATTTGTTTTCTGAGGTTGGATTTGAAAGAAATGGTGTTGGCACCCACAGATAAGCCTATGGTATTGTTTGTTATAATGTGCATTACTGCATACAGTAAATTTCTGTGCATTTTTTAAACCCTAAAGTTCGATCTTTTGAAACCCTAAAGGTTGTGTAAGGAAACCCTAAAGGTTGCCTGACACTGCTGTTATTTTAAGTTGAGCCAGAGTGCGCTTATGCTAGAGAATTGATGATTTTGGATTTTTGGTAGCAAGTTCTGTCTTTGGCACCAACAGTCTAGGTCTATAATTTCTGAGTTACATGATACTAGCAAATTGGTTTGGTGATTGATTTTCAAACTCCCTTTTTGTTAGAAGTTAGAAGTGATTTTGGAGGATCAACCTTTTTGGGCTGTTGAATAGGAAGTGGATATTCATTGAGTGTATACTGTATACGTACCAGAGCATATTTTTCATTTGCTTTGGAACTCATTTAAGGCAGGATTGGTAAGTTTTGAAGTCTTATTAACATACAGTATGTCTCATTTAAGTCTGATTAAATGTGAAGGAAAAGGAGAGTAGGGCGTTGGCAACTTTCAGCTCTTTGACTACTAGTCATCCCAGCCGAAAAAATGTCTCTCACATAGGCAGGGATCCATCTCTCCCGAATTCTATACATGTCATTTAACCAATCATTGGTGGACAAGTTAGCGTTTTCGACAACCTCTACCCACCTTTCTTCAACTCTTCACCGCTCTCGGATTTCCATATACATTTTGAGAACTCCTCATAATGCTCTTTATAAGCTAATGCACCTATTTTTTCTGAAAATTTATTCACAATGTGCCAAATGCATAACCTATGACACGTGTTCGGAAGAAGAGTAGCAATTGTTTTTGCCAATGCCGGATCTTGATCAGTTATTATCATTTTCGGTGGGCCACCAGGCATCGCATTCAACCATACTTCGAAAACCCAGTCAAAGGCTCCACTCTTTTCACCACTTAAAAATGCACACCCAAAAGGAGTACTTTGCCCGTGGTGATTAACCCCCAAAAAAGGTGCGAAGATCAAACCATATCTGTTTGTGTTGTATGTTGTATCAAAAACCATGACATCCCCAAAATACTCGTACGACTTTCTACAAGTCGCATCAGCCCAAAAACAATGAGTCAACCTCCCCTCATCACTTGGCTCCCATGTAAACATAAAACTTGGATTATTTTCTTTTTCATTCTCAAAGTACTCATACAACATATTTGCATCATGCCCCTCTAACATTTTTCGCCTATCCCTTTCAGCATTAAGAAGATCTTTTTCTAAAAATCCAACTTTATTAAGACCGCCGGCTTCCAACTCAAATATACTCATTTGAGTGGATGGGGGCACATTTGCAGCAGCCAATTGTTGTGTTAAAGCTTTTTTGGCACTTGACATGCCACGATGAGATGGCAACAAGTGCACCCTCCTTGGCGTCGTGAGAGGGTGGTTATGACCCTCGAAAAATTGGATGACTTCATACCCTTGACCACCTGATTTGTCTTTCACAACCGACATTTTTGCACCACAACCCTCTCTAGTTAGACCCCGTTTCCGTATAGTTTTTTCAGAAATTACTTGCGTATTCTTTTCGGACCTCAACCCTTCTTTGTAACAAACGTACTCCTTTCTTATGATTTGACCATCCTTACCCAACTTGCTAGAATTGATTCGGACACTAAATCCAGATGCTTTGGCATAAGCATTGTAAAACTTATGCATTTTCGGTATCAAGTCGTTTTTTACTTGAGGATTGAAAAGTACCCGGGAAGAATTAGCAGATGAATCACATGGTTGAGATGGTGACGGTAATAATACTTCCATATCTTGCAACCCCTGCATTCTAAAAAGCAAAAAACAAAAATAACAGATGATTCAGAAAAAGAAATAGTCCCTGAACATATGAGCATAAGGTGGAAATATGAGAATCATGGTCCCTGAACATATAAGTATCACAGTAGCATAAGGTGGAAATTTCCACAATAACTATATAATCAGAACCTGTACAGCAAATCATGTTTTACATTTTCAACACCAAATCATGTTTTAACCAAATCATGTTTTACATTTTTAATTAGAATCTGTACCAAATCATGTTTTACATTTCTAATAAGAATCTGTACAACAACTGTCGGATACGGCAATGAGTGGATTCATTTTTTGAAACAAAACACGGATCATTAAGGTTCATAATTTCAACATTATTGCTATCAACAAGTGACAAAATGAATCCCAAAAATATAAAAAAGTAAGAACAAAAATTTAAGAGAAAAAGTGGTAAGATAAATGCAACTTGACCTTTAGCATAATTTGCACAATAATGTTAAATGATTACTCAGATGTATTCCTCCAAAAATCAAACAAAAAAAACTTTCGGGGTTCAAAATACCCTCAACCCACAGACATAAGAAAGATCCTCCAAAATCACTTGTAAGTTCTACCAAATCGAACTTTAGGGTTTCAAAAAAGCAACCTTTTGGGTTTCAAAGTGTGTGTATAGAGCTATATTGAGCGGGAGAGAGAGAGAGAGAGAGAGAGAGAGAGAGAGAGAGAGAGAGAGAGAGAGAGAGAAAACTCACCTTGGTTGAATCGATTCGAGTTTTAGGGTACCAGATCTGGGTTTGACAAAAAGGAAAAAAAAAGGGTTAATCGGACGACAAAGAGAGAAACAAATGCGTAAGGAAAGAATAGAGGAAGAAAGATACCGATGCGTAAAGAATAGAGGAGGAAAGAATATATATATTATATGTGTGTTCCACTTCCTATCCGGACTCCGGACTTCCGGACCTCCGTGATCCGAGCATTTTTTTGACGATCCGAACTGTCCAATGTGTTCAAAAGGTGTTTTCAAGGGTCCACACGGAAAATCTTCAAAAAAAAAATACCGGGTAGGGCTTGATCCAAGCAGTTTTTCGCAAAAACTTTAAACGGTTCGGATTTCCCCAAAATAATTTTTAACGTGTAAAAATTACATTTTTTCTTATTTACGGGAGGTCCTTACTAGAATATATATATATATATATATATATATATATATATCAAAAAACTTCCAATCCAAACTCCCGGATTTTATAACGTCCGGACCTCCACCTTCCCAATATTTTTTTGAAAATCCGAACCGTTAGATGTGTTTAAAACGTGATTTTAAGGTCCAACGCGAAGATTTGGCAAAAAAAAATACCCGGAAGGGCTTGATCGCGCTTTTTCATAAAACTATTTTTATAGCGTTTTTGTGAAAACTGCCCCGATCAAGCCCTTCCGGTATTTTTTTTTGCCAAATCTTCGCGTGACCTAAAAACACGTTTAAACACATCTAACGGTTCGGATTTTCAAAAAAAATTGGGAAGGTGGAGGTCCGGACGTTAGGTCCGTAAAAGGGTTTGGATGTGAAGGGGTTCCATATATATATATATATATATATAGAGGAACTCTCTAGTCGGGACTAGAGTTCGGAACTCATAGTTCCGGATCAAATTTTCATGATCCGAACCGTCAATGTGTTCAAAGGTGTTTTCCAAGGCCCGCTCTTCAAAAAAATACCTTGATCCACACAATTTTGTAAATATGCAGTTTTTGCGAAAAATTGCGTGGATCAAGCCCTTCCCGGTATTTTTTTTTGAAGATTTCCCGCGTGGGCCTTGGAAAACACCTTTTGAACACATTGGACGGCTCGGATCGTCAAAAAAATATCGGGAAGGGCTTCAAAACGCTTCAATCCGGGATTTCCGGGATCCCGGACTGGAGCCTCCCCGTATATATATATATATATACACACACACACAATTCCCTTCACCTCCAAACTCCCGGAATTTACTAAATTGCGGACCTCTCACGTGAGCCGTTGGATCTGATCCAACGACTGAGGGATGATGCGGGTTAAAACAACACTCGCGGGTCGTGGTTACGGGTTAAATGGGTATCGGGTCATATCAAACGGGTCACTATAAAATAACAAGACCCGGTCCACCACCCTCATTTCTCACGGTTTCCAGAGAGAGGGCGGCGAAAGGCGATCTGGTCCAATGAAGAAGACGACGCGAGCAAACCCTAGATCGGCCAAGAACAAGCCATCGATCGAGGTCATCTCTCTCTCCCTCCATCCGACTTTCTTACTTTTTTCGTTTTTCCAGAAAAAAAACCCTAACTTTTTTCTCTGTGTTTCAGGTCGAAACCCTAGGCGTACGAAGCCCTAGACGTACGACGCAGGCGACTCGATCATCTCTTGTCAGCGAAGCTTCTACTTTGAAAGAACCAAATGTTGCTAAGACAAAGGGTAGTGGTAAAAGACTGAAGGGAGGAAAAGAGAAGAGTGTCAACAAAAAGAAGAGGCGTTGTAACGGTTGCGGGGAAGTAGGAGCTTCGCATGACAAAAGAAATTGTCCCAAACTTCTAGCCATGTAAAGTGTATGCAAGTAAATAAGTTAATTTATATGTGCATTTAATTAATTGTTCAAATGTTAATTGAAGTAATTATTTTTTCCGTAGGTCTTCGCAAGGTGTTAGCTTCAATGACGAGGAAGAGGGTGTCGATGACGAAAGCATGGATTATGATGATGATTGTAAGTGTGCATTTATAATTTAAATTAAGTTGAATCTGTTGAATCTGTTCATTCTGTTGAATTTGTGACAACCATGTTGAATCAGAATAGCAAAAAACAATTTATGCATTATTGAGTCACATTAGCTTTTCTATATTATTTGGTTGAGTGGATTTGCTTCATGCTCACTGGATTTCTGCTCATTGGCTGCCTTTGTTTTTAGAAGGGTAATGCTCACTGGATGCTTGGTCACTGGATTTACTGCTAGATCACTGGAGTTTGTCACTGGATCTGCTGCTGGGATTTACTAGTAACTGGAAATTCACTCACTGTTTAGTAGTCACTGTTTGTAGTTGTCACTGTTGCTGGAATTCACTCGAATTTAGTACTCACTGCTGCTGCTGTTGGAATTAACTGGAACTCACTGCTGCTGGAATTCACGCGAATTTAGTAGTCACTGTTTTTAGTTTCATTGGTTGATGAATGTTTGAACGGCATAGCTTTTATTTACAAACTGCTGTATTTAGTCACTCTGTAAACAATTCTGATGGAACTATGTTTTGTCTTAGTGCTTTGAATTTAGCCACTGGTTCATGATGGAACAATTATGATGGAACTATGTTTTGTAAAGTTGGATGGTGACCATGAGTTTTAAGCTGAAATTGTCTCAAAGGTTATCTAACTGGTGTGAGAGAATTGAAATTTATGCTTTTTGTTTTTGAGTCATCAATTGTTGTAGCCGTTGGTACTTATGGTGTAGCTTGCTAGGTGGTAAATGGTTACTGAGCGAAATGTCACCTGGGTATATAGCGAAAGGGCGATATTGAAGTTCTTTGTGTGAACTTATGTTTGAGGTTGTACACTTCTTACATGTGACCTTGTTCTTATTCATTCTCGGCAACAAAAAGAAGAGGGGCAAGGATTGTTTGTTCTTTGTGTCATTTTTTTTATTTTGCCACGGCACTCCTAAGGAGCCAACCATGGGCAGTTCATTTGAGCTTTGATGGTTCTCACCATTTCTTCCTTTTTGTTCCATGGCCGAGTTAAGTCCCTTAACAGCTTGGGAAAAGATTTTCCAAGGTCTACCTTTGGCTCCTTTAGTATTCCACCTCTGGCTTCCCCTATTTTGCTTGATTCCGGAAGGTCATAGCTTTTGCGAGAATCCAAATGACTGTTACCCACCCGGGCTAAAACGTGCAATTTTCACCAGTGGTTTATTGTTACCCACTCGCATGCTGTTTGCTCTCCAGATTGCCAAACTTGCAATTTTCACCAATGGTTTATCTAAAAAAACCGAAATGTGATCCTCTTTCACTATGTTTCAATGGAACAAAATTTTCTTTCACCGCACAAAATTTGCCAAACTTGAAAGTCTTCCTTATACACGGAGTCATTTGCTACCTAACCTAGCATATTTATACATGTAAGGACGGGTCAGGTACACAAAAGTCTTGCACTAAAATATCTAATTGTTAGTGGCAGATAGTTACAACTACAGTTACAACTTCATACAAACAGTACCAAGTCAAAAAAAATTACAGTTACAACATCATGGCAGATAGTTGCCATATCCCACAATTACAGTTTTTCTTGTGAACCACAAGATGATGCATGCACATAGAAGAATGAAGCTCTTCCAACAACTGGAAAGTTGAAGAGGTAGAGGACGAGGATGGCATTGCTTCCGACAACTGCAAATAGAGTATACAAAATCAAAATGCGTCAACAATATCACCAAATGGATATAATTCTATTCTGTCAGCCAGGAAATCAGAAAACCCATATATGCATTACAAATTTCCATGTACAATTCAAATGGCTCTCTCTCTCTCTCTCTCTCTCTCCCCCAAATTTTCAGAGATATTGACAAATTTGTAGAGGGACACCGGACACCTTTAACCGGTACTAACGTATACGGTATAAAAGCCAAGGGGGCAAATGGGGTTGGCCTTGAACATTATATAATTCTATATACACCATTCAAATACTAAGAGGAGTCCAAATGTCGTTGGGGGTACATGCCTTGTCTTCGATACAGTTTGTGAAGCTAATCCTAGGGAGCATTTCCTATTTATTAAAAGTACAAGAAACATGGGACGTTTCCATTCTATAAAGTTGACATCAATACAGAAAATAAAGATTGATAATCTCCTCCATGGAAACGGTGTAGAAAAATGAGAGCAATACAAGTGCTACAAAATCATATAGATTTGTCCCATATAGAACACTGACATTGAGGGATAACTCTCAGAAGTTAAACACCTTTGTTAAACACCTTTACAATCAAAGAACATTGACTACATGGGCTTGTACTATCATCACAGAGCAACAAATTCTACAACTTTACAAGGAATAACTCTCTAAGTAATCCTCATTTACAAACATGTTGCCAAGTCAGACATAAAACGGGTGAGAGTATTCACAAACAGCAACAAAAATTTTCTATAAAAACTAGGCTTTGTAGAAAATCGAGAGACAGAGAAACAAATCTCGATCTCGATCTCGATCTAGATGCAAATCTCGATGGTTCGATCGATCGATCGATCGATCGATCGATCGATCGATCGAGAGAGAGAGAGAGAGAGAGAGAGAGAGAGATGACCTTGATCGAGTCGCCTGCGTCGTACGTCTAGGGCTTCGTACGCCTAGGGTTTCGACCTGAAACACAGAGAAAAAAGTTAGGGTTTTTTTCTGGAAAAACGAAAAGAGTAAGAAAGTCGGATGGAGGGAGAGAGAGATGACCTCAATCGATGGCTTGTTCTTGGCCGATCTAGGGTTTGCTCGCGTCGTCTTCTTCGTTGGACCAGATCGCCTTTCGCCGCCCTCTCTCTCTCTCTCTGGAAACCGTGAGAAATGAGGGTGGTGGACCGGGTCTTGTTATTTTATAGTGACCCGTTTGATATGACCCGATACCCATTTAACCTGTAACCACGACCCGCGAGTGTTGTTTTAACCCGCATCATCCCTCGAGCCGTTGGATCAGATCCAACGGCTCACGTGAGAGGTCCGCAATTTAGTAAATTCCGGGAGTTTGGATGTGAAGGGAATTGTATATATATATATATATATACAGAACATATCCTGTGAGGGCTCCCTCACAAAAAAAGTGCGGGAAAACAGTTGTGAGCCGTTGGATCCTATGCCCTTCGCGCGATCCAACGGCTAACAACTGTTTTCCCGCACTTTTTTTTGTGAGGGAGCCCTCATAGGAAACTTCTTGTATATATATATATATACAAAAAACTTCCAATCCAAACTCCCGGATTTTAAAACGTCCGGACCTCCACCTTCCCAATTTTTTTTTGAAAATCCGAACCGTTATATGTGTTTAAAACGTGTTTTTAAGGTCCAACGCGAAGATTTGGCAAAAAAAAATACCCGGAAGGGCTTGATCGAGGCAGTTTTTCACAAAAACGCTATATCGGTTCGGATTTTCAAAAAAAAAAAAATGGGAAGGTGGAGGTCCGACGTTAGGTCCGTAAATAGTGGTTTGGATAGGAAGGGGTTCCTATATATATATATATATATATAGTCCTGAAGAGAAGTTTCCTATGAGGGTCCCTCACCGGACTCCACTTCCCGATATTTTTGAGCCGTTGGATCCTAATGCCCTTCATGCGATCCAACGGCTTTTCCAAGGTCACGCTTTTCCGCACAAATTTTGTGAGGGAACTCTCTAGTCCAAGGGACTAGAGTTTAACTTTATAGTTCCGGATCAAAACTTCATGATCAAGCCCTTCCCGTATTCAAAGGTGTTTTCCATTTCCCGCTGAAATTTCAAAAAAAAATACCTTTGAACACATTGACTTGATCCATGCAATTTTAAAAGCATCAAATATGCCTCAATTTTGCGAAAATCTGCGTGGATCAAGCCCTTCCCGGTATTTTTTTATATATAAGATTTCAGCGTGGGCTCCCTGGAAAAACCTTTGAGCCGCATTGCCCTTCATGCGAAAAATATCGGGAAGGGCTTCAAAACGCTTTTCAATCCGGGATTTATTTTGTGAGGGAACCCTCATAGGAAACTTCTTGTATATATATATATATATATACACGTTTTGTTTCAATGGATGTAGGAATATATGTAAGTACATAATCATAGAATAAACTTCCGGTCCAAACTCCCGGACCCTCTTAAGTTACGGACCTCCACTTTTCCAATTTTTTTTTGAAAATTATTAGCGTTTTTGTGAAAAACTGCTCCGATCATGCCCTTCCGGATATTTTTTTTTTGCCAAATCTTTGCGTTCGACCTTGAAAACACCTTTTAAACACATCTAACGGTTCGGATCGTCAAATTTGGTCCGAAAAGTGGATAGGAAAGGGAGGTCCGTAACTTAACTAAGTTAAGGGAGTTTGGATAGGAAGGGGACTCCATAATCATAATCATATGAGATAAATTCAACCGAAGAAGTTCAGTAATACTATGTGATAAAAATGCCCCAATTAAGACGTGTTTCCTGTTTGATTTTTTTAACGAAAAGAGCAATAATGTGATAAATTCAACCGAAAACCATAACATCAAAGTCTCCATTCACCAAAACGACATAAACATCATCGATAACCAACTTTAAACCCTCAAAACCTCTAAAAAAATAGGGCGAAAAATGTCATAATCATACGTTTAACCGTACGACTTTTGGAACGTAGCACGAGCACTACGCCCACCAAACTTCTTCGGTTCACACCGCCTAGAATCAACAACACCGCCTCGAATCATCATGTTGACGCCAGCGTAGCGGTGGTGGCCGAGGAGGACGATCGGCTCGTAGGCCTTGTAACAGAGGATTTCAGGCTCGATGAGTTTGATCGGGCAGCCGTTGATCTTGATCAGGCGCGGCCATTCTTGCAGTAGGTGACTGCCACAGCTATTTTGCCTGTGGCCCAAGCATTGGACGGACTCGATAGGGGAGGGGGTGGCAGCTGCGATTATGCTTTGGAAACCCTAAAAAGTGTAGATTGGTTTGAGAGGGTAGGGTGGTGTTTGGCTGCCTAATTCAGATTATTGCATCTATTTCAAGGTTTGGGAGTAAATGTCCAAATTACCCATTTTTTTTTTGGAGCTATAAAAATAGATAACGGTTAGGCTAAAAGTTTCTAACCAAACAGTGGATGAGAAATGGGATTTCGACCAAGTAAGTAATATTTGGATAGTTGAAGGGGCAACTATGTGCAATTGATAGTTGAAGGGGAAGTAAATAAAAATTGTATAGTTTAAGGGGCAAGTACATATTTTACCCTTTTGTTTAGTGCAAAGTGCAAACATAATCTTTATTTAATTATCCCCTAAATGTGTCCCAGTACTTCCTGGAGACTCAAAGATGCAAGTTCGGTGTTAAATACAAATTTAATCATCCAAAAGATGTACTGGTATCTTTGGTAGGTGCTTCTATAATGTTGAATGTTGATCCTATAAGCATTGTGCTTCATTAGTCTTATTTCTCCATGGTTAAACCATTATTACTTGGCTCGGGTTGCAGGATGCTCAGGAGAGCATTGGTTAATAAGCCCAAAATATTGGATATAACCGGGCTTATCTCTCTCATTTTTCGCACACTTTCGCATGTTAATTCTTTGTTTGATATTGTGCGATGGGTATGTTTTTTCAAATTTAGGTAAAATAGAGCAAAAGGCGTATCCTAAAGTTGCAAATAATCCCCGGTTGTATCCGGAAGTACCCAAGGTCCCTCAACGTCGTGGAGGACAATTGCCAAAGCTTAGAAGTTGATTCAAGGAGCTTTGGAAGGTTCAAGGAAGGCCCGGAACAAAGGAACAATAAATCTGGAGCTATGAGCCTTGAGGAAATCCGACACACTGATAGGGAAAGACTCATTTCTCTCAAGATACAAAGGGCATGAAGATGAGGTCAATTAGGTTTGAAAGTAGACTCATAGAGTTTTCCAACGGTTCAAGAATTGCCTCATTCCGAGTTCGGACGAAGCCGGGGTGTGCCCGCAAAGTTGGGGTAAAAAATCTGCCAATATGCAATTGGTATCGATACCAACTTAAAAAGGTATCGATACCTTTTGTCCCAAAAGTTACAGATAGATTGGTTTCGATACCTATGTAGTTGGTATCGATACCAAGCCAATTTCTGATGATTTAAGGTCACTTTTTGGACTTTCCACTTATGGAAAATTTTGTTGTTTAGTAGTTACTTTTTGGATATTTTGAGAGAGAGAGAGAGAGAGAAGGCTGTGTTGTATGTATCTCTTCCTCCTGTCTTCTTCTTCTCTCTCCTTCGCTTCACTTAAAGTCTTTCAGCTCTCCCCTCTCTCCTCCATTGGAGAGGGTTTCAAGTTTTCTCTCTCTAGAAAACTCATGTAAGTTTCGTGTTTCGTTTAATTTCTCATGTTTTAATGTTGTAGCTACTACTTAGATCTTCTATAAAATCAAGTTTATTTTCGTTTATCTCATGTTTTGCATTTCCTTCAAGTTTATAGTCTTATTTTTTACTATGGTTTGTTAGTAGTTTAAATAGGCTTATAGTCATGGGGTGATTAACACTCCATGACTAGGGTTTAATCCGTTCTCCTCATTAAAAAGCATACACTTTTTCTGATCAAAGATTTAGGTTTCACTTTATGTACCAAAGTTTGGGTTTGTTAATCCCTTAGATCCCACGTAGCCAAAAGTCTAACTACTTGGTATGTGGGATGCTTAGGGTGATGTCAACTTGATCATTTGCCAAATGAATAGAGAAATTGTTTAAAGCTATAAATCTTCCGCTAGGGAGCATTTGACTATGTCCCGATCGAGCCGGTAATCAAGAGAGGAACGGGTTAACCCTAGTCATGGTCGTTAAAATCCCCTAGACTTTGCCTTAGTTTAATTAATCTTTTTAATCTTCCGAATTGTTCTCGAAGTCAAGAAAATTTCACCAATTAAACCATAAAAATCAGTTTGCCGCTTTAAGACTAAAAACCTCACTTACAAGTCAACCATCACGCAAGGTGCATTTGGTCCCTATGGATTCGATCCGGTCTTACCGGTTATTATTCTACCGCCTACTTAGCCCTACGCTTGGAGCGACACCATCTACGATACAATCTAAGGTCGCAAGCACTGGCATTAACGTCTTACCAGAGAGGCCATCTGAGCCCCCTTGTGTGGTATGCTATTTCACTTTGCTGGTGGAAGCAGTACCTACTTGTTTTTCAGAAGTCTACTTGATCCTAACTACTGTATCGTGAATGTAGTTCTATATGAAGACTGGAAAATGTAAATTTGGTGCTAGCTGCAAATTTCACCTCTCAAAAGTTAACCAATTACCATCAACTGCAGGAGATAGTGGTAGTGATGTGCATGTTGTTATAGCTATCAGCAATAATGAGGGAACAACTGGAGAGGTGAAGCCTTTGAAGAGAAAATTTGACTAATCTCTAGGCGCCAGATTAGTCCCCGACTCGTCCTAGGTGCCAGGGGCAGCGGTTCTGATTGACTGGCGTAATGGCGTCTTGTGAGTATTAGAACAATGCTTTCTGTTGGTCATGTTTGGGACACGCTAGTGACTCATTACATGGTTATGTGGCAATTTTTACATGTTTAGTCAGAGTCAAAATTGCCATAGAAGCTTAGGTCATGAATACATTTTTAGTGATTGTACATTTTCATCTTCATAATGTTAATAGTACTTGTATTTGTTTATCCTATTTCAATTCTAATAATGGTTTTGACTTTTATATCAATTTTGTAGATACCACGAAGTTGTCTTTTTGACCACGTTGATGTGTTCTGCTCACTTGAATTTGATCGTTATTTGATCATGGTCTCTTGAATTTGATCGTTATTTGATCAAGGTCTCTTGAATTTGTCATAATCCGTTGATGTGTTCTTACCTCTTACACCTATTACTATTAATCTGCAACAACAATTTTGTTGCGTGGGCAACCCCATGATCCGTATCCATTTTAAGATGATTGAGGGGATAAATCTCTGACGTATTATGGTTCTACTATTTTTTTCTAAAAAGCTAGTTTTGCTTGATTGCATGCAAGTTCAGAAACTCTTTTGGGGCACTTTTTTCATTTTAGTAGAAAGGGAGCTAGTTTTGGTTGATTGCATGCATACTTGTTCAGTGTTTATTTTATTTTTTTGATCAGCAAAAACAATTTTTATGAATCCTTGAAAACTAAATTAAGATTGAAAGGGTCACAGAAATATCAACATAAGCCACCTATATTGGGGATAAACCCAATCCCCAAATTTTCGTCCTAATCCAGAACCCATTTCAACTTTTTGCCCAATCATCCTCCATCCCATCAAAAGGACCTTTTCAATCCTCCATTGCCGTTATACCCCGTCGTAGTTGTCCATCCTTCGTGACCATAATAATCTACTCCATTTTCTTTACACCCACACCGATGTGGGACTTAATAGCTTTTTTAATGGGGCTATTTCAAAGAGCATCTTCCCATCTTATGATGCAACATCCTCGTTGCATTGGCCCAACAAATAATCCTTCTCCCATTTTTAAGTGGCCATGGTGTGAAAATCAATCCTCTTTTGAATTTCAAAAATTATTTCCATTTTGTATTTTCATCCTCTTTGCTCTAACTCCGGGATTCAAACAACAAAATCAATCCTCTTTTGAATTTCAAAAATTATTTCCATTTTGAGGTGACTAAATAATGGGGATTCTAATTTGGTGGTCCCATATTTAATTACCTAACAATTTTATGAATCCTTGAAAACAAAGATTGAAAGGGTTGTGCTATCGATATAAGCCACTTGTATCGACCCGTAACAACTTTTTGCCCAATCACGTGACTCAAAAGGACCTCAAGTTATACCGTAGTTGCCCGTTTTTTAGATACTAACCATTTTCTTTACGATGGGACTAATAGCTAAAAGGGGCTTAATCTTCCTACCTTATGATTATCCTCGTTGCATTGGCCCAACAAACCTTCTCCCGGGGTTGGTGTATACTATTCCATTTTCTTTACACCCACCGATGTGGGACTAATAGCCATATGGGGCTATCACACCAACCGCAAACCACACTGAAAGGAAGGCAAGAAGCCAGTGCTTACTTCGTTAATTTTGGAAGCCCAACGCCTTGGTAGATCTTGAGTTTTTGGAGTTAGTTTTGGATAAGGAGTTCGAAAATATCCCACAATGGACCTTCGATTTGATCATGAACAGTAAACAATATTTTTGTTGGGAAAACACCCACAACATAGAAGATGTTTTACTTGTTAATGCTTTTACGTTCAAAGCATTGGTGGCTGAACTCGTGTCTAGAGAACAACTGCAATGGAATCATAAGCATCTTTCCGTAGAGGAGTCTTTGGCAATTTTCTTAAACATGGGCATCCCAAAAGGCATCGATTGGCCTCTGATAAGTTCCAACGCTCCACGAGCGCTATAAGTTTAAGTTGTACTTGACACCGTACATCATGTTTAATCTTGTTCTCTTATTATCGAAGTTCATCATAAACTTGGCACCGTACATCATGTTTAATCTTGTTCTCTTATTATCGAAGTTCATCATAGCTTATAGAGATCTAGGTGCATTCAAGTTTGAACTATAAGGATTATGTGATGCCTAAACCGGAGAGGTCTAAGCTTGCTGATGAATTGGTGAGTTGCTTAAACTTTCTTTGGTGTTGTTTTGTTAAAGAAGCATGAAGGAGCATTTCATTTACTTACTTTGTCATACTGGTTTATTATTGGGTTCGGATATCTATATTTCTCTTTTTTGTTGATTTCGGGTATTGACTGGGCTTTACTGGTTTTTATTTCTTTGCGATCATATGAATTTTCTTGCCATTGTCTATATATATCATTTTTTTCAAATATCATACGAGTTGCCTTGATTCTGACGTTTTCAATTAAGTAAGAAATCATATAAAGAAATAAAGGGTTTCATGTGCTTGTGAGTTCTTTTGAAAAGTTAAAAATTTGAATAGCTTAATGTGATAAATGTTGCAACATGACCCCGCTTAGAGCCCCTCAGAACAATGAGAAATGGTGAGAAAAGAAAAGATTGGGGTTTCGCTAGAAACAAAAAAAGATCAACAAATTTCCACCTTTCTTACTCTTTCCTCTCATCCAAAGAAGTGCAAATTGGAGAGCCCTATCCCGAACTAATGTACACCCTTTATCTTTACCCCGTGGTTCTCCTTATATCTCCTAACCAGGGACGGAGTCAGGATTTCACCTTTGTGGTGGCGAAAATATGTAATTAAAAAATAAAAAGACAAACCGTATTATGAGGATGAAAGATTAAAAAAATCTAGTGGTGGCGAGTCTATATAATTTAGGAATAAAAATTTATTTTCTATATAATTTACGCTCTCTCTTAAGCCAGCATTTTGTGTTTTTTTTTTTTAATCTTTTTAGATGTAAACCCACAATTAACGCAAAACTCTAGTCAGGCATGTTTAGGATATCTAAAACACTCTTCTTCTTCTTTTTTTATTAATTTTCTTTTAGCCTTTTCCAATTTTGGATTAAAGTTTTCAATCTTTTAGGTAGGAACTAAAAAACTAAGAAATAGTTTGGTATTAATGAATTATCAATTCATAGTTATACCCAAAATAGTTATGCATTCTTTTTATTAGGTACGCATTTCTTTTGTCTTTGGCAAAAAAATTTCCACCAAAATGTTTTAGCGTTGTGCAATAGGTTTTTCCTTATTTGACCGAGTATTTCCTAAGGAAATAATTCAGTATTTGTAGGTATACATGCCTCCATGTATTTACATATCCAAAATTTTGATATCTATTCATATATACTTCTAGTCTTCTAGTCGCAGGAAAGGACTTAACAATTTGGGACAGTCTTCCATCAAAGAGTAAGATTCATTGAACAAATTAAGGCCAAAAGGCCCAAAACTGATGAAGTTTGTAGTACTATAATAAAATGAGTGTATTTAACTTTGTTATACGAGAACGGGGAATATGGTGGCTCACTGTTTAGTAAGAAAGCGTCGGGGGTGGGGAAGTTTGTACTTGAGAGCAACTAGGATTTCATTTCAGGATCGCGGGATTAAACGTTGTACTGTACTACCTCCGTCCCATAATATTTGTAGGCCGATTTAACAGAGGACAAAAAATAATAGGCCTTTTTGAAAAATTTCAAACTTTTTTCATAAAATAAAAGTACTTTTGATTAATATCTAGTAAATTGTTAAAAAAAAATATTGAATTTTTCTTGAAATTTTTTTATCATTTTCAAGTCCTCGTTTTTTTTTTTGAGCCAAACAATTTGGGACAGAGTAGATGATAAATAGTTACTCCTCCGTCCCTTTTTAAGTGATCCATACGGAAATAAAGGGTAAAAATTTCAAACCTCTAAAAAAACTATTACTTTTGACCATAATTTTATACTCTTTGGGGGGCCTGGGCCTCTCCCAGCCATTGTATACCTCCCCCAATGCTTAATCCCCCCGTAAACCGATTCTTGAAAATGGCTTTATTTAGTTGTAACAAATGCAATTTTTTTTGAATAAAGACAAACTGTTCAACCAAAAAACCATGAACTCTTTTTTTTTTTTATTATTTTAGCCTTTAAGGAAAGAAAATTGAATGAAAGTAGCCTTTAAATGCTAATAAAAATTTGTATGTATGTATTAATGTTAATTAGCACAAGAAAATGGGTGGGGCCTGGGCCAATTTTTAGCCATTGTATAACTTTCCCCAATGGTGGGAGATCCCCCGTTTTGTAAGGTCTCCCAAAACGGATCATATTTGTACAGTTTTTTTTGTGTGGCTATTATAGACTTCTAAAAACCAAACTTAAAACCATGGCCTTAGACTGAGGATCAAAAGTTCACAAAAAATACTAAATGTTAAAGAACAGAAATAAAAGAAATATAAAAGGTTCTTCTAACATTTTTAATCCCACTACACTATCATCGGGATAAGACTATAGGAATTTTTTTTTTTAAAAAGGTCGCAAGAAATCGACAACCAGCCAAGGGTCACGCATTAGCTCTAGTTCTTTGGGATTGAGTAATGGAAACCCCAAAAATCAAAGAGCGGATTATTTTACAGAACAGGCAAACCAAAGCAAAGCAAACAGGAGAGAGTCTTACACTTCGGGCTGCAAAGTTCAAAGTGAGTTTGCTTAAAAACATTATTAGGAGTTATGAGGGAAGTCGCAGCCAAATCCAAGGATTGTAATAAAAACACACCTAAACTTCAAAATATCGATCATTCCCTTTGCCCGGTGACTGTCATCTTTGCCCAGATTTTTTTTTGGGTAGAATGGGTAGCACGTGGCCGAGCCAACATCGTATCCGAATCGTCCAAAAGTGTATTGGATGGCCTAGATCGAAACTCTCTCCCCATAATCAGGACCTTCCAAAACAAAAATAGACGGCCCAGATTGCGTGTGCTGGTACCACGTGGTACCCGCTCGACACTGAAAAATGGCTTTAATGAGTACTACCTAGACGTGTTGTAAGCACAATCGTGTAGTTCTCTCGAAACCTTGTTGTTTGCGAGCATGCAAGTAGCAACAACTTCAACTTGTCTTTACAAATTTCAATTTTTGGCGGACTTGCATTCTCAATGAAGCTGTAAATCTCAGCAACATTTTGATTTCTTATAATTACACAAATATGCATCGTCCATTTCTTTAACCCAACGGACAACATTATCCGAGTCATACTTGATTTCTTATAATTGCAAAAATCTACATCTTGATAAAGTTCACAAAGCCCCATCATATGCATCGTCCTAAAATTTAGGACCTTTATCCGAGTCATACCATTTCATAGAGTGGCTATTCCTACGGTGTTATGAAGAAAGCGTCAAAATTTAGGACCTTTCAGAGCCCCATAAAGTGTCCCTTAACAAAACCCAAGGATGGAGCCAAAGGGGGCCCCTTAATAGCTGTAAACCTGAGGGGGTCGAAAAAAAAAAAACCTCTAGTTTTCTATAGAAAAAACACAAATTTCCTGTGAATTATATAGGCTCGCCCCTGCAAAATATTTTGAAAAACATATTCGCCCCTATGTAGTGAAATTCTTGACTCCGTCCCTGACTAAACCAGATATAGAGAATCAACCAAACTACACTAAACTCCCTCTATAACATTGGATATTGGGAAATCATAAGCTCATGAATAATTTCTCTGTATACCCCAGAAGGAGATCTTTCATGTTTGGGTATAGAGGAAAGGATTAAGCTTTCCAGACCCATACCTCTACCATTAATGATGGTCACGCACTACAATGGCAGTGTCGACAAAATGACACTAAAACATTGGTCCTCATCAAAGATGTTCAGAGATACCTAAAAGGCTAAAATTAAAACAATTAAGCTCTAAACAAAATTAAATGGGGCAAAAATGCGTTGCTTTCATGTAGTGCACCCCTCAACTAACACCACCCAAGAAAAGAGATCGAGAATACCCGACTACCCATACAGGGACAAAGACCCTTTAATCAGGAGTTGAATATGGACCATAAAGCAATCAAAATCCTTAGATAGACGATATGGAAGGTGAAACATTTTAACAGACTAGAAAAACCTCACAACAAAGACATCCAACAATCCAAAAAGAAAAACAAGCACAAAAAGCAGCCAGAGACAAGCGAAAGACACGCTTCAAACAGAGTAACAACATTCTATATTCCATGTAATGGAAGAACAACCAATAGCATAAGGCCAAAAAGTCAATTTGATTTAAGAGTTCCAATAAAGACAAGCAAGCAGTCAAGAACTTTAGCATCAATCACAAAGAAAGCATAATGCCCTCCTTTTTTTCTCGTCCAAGTTATTTGACATTTGCATTATCATCTTGAGATGGAGGCCCTCCTTTTTTTCTCGTCCAAGTTATTTGACATTTGCATTATCATCTTGAGATGGAGAAGCTTTCTTTGTGATTGATGCTAAAATTCTTGACTGCTTGCTTGTCTTTATTGGAACTCTTAAATCAAATTGACTTTTTGGCCTTATGCTATTGGTTGTTCTTCCATTACATGGAATATAGAATGTTGTTACTCTGTTTGAAGCGTGTCTTTCGCTTGTCTCTGGCTGCTTTTTGTGCTTGTTTTTCTTTTGGGATTGCTGGATGTCTTTGCTGTGAGGTTTTTCTAGTCTGTTAAAATGTTTCACCTTCCATATCGTCTATCTAAGGCTTTTGATTGCTTTATGGTCCATATTCAACTCCTGATTAAATGGTCTTTGTCCCTGTATGGGTAGTCGGGTATTCTCGATCTCTTTTCTTGGGTGGTGTTAGTTGAGGGGTGCACTACATGAAAGCAACGCATTTTTGCCCCATTTAATTTTGTTTAGAGCTTAATTGTTTTAATTTTAGTCTTTTAGGTATCTCTGAACATCTTTGATGAGGACCAATTTTTTAGTGTCATTTTGTCGACTCTGTGCCATTGTAGTGCGTGACCACCGTTAATGGTAGAGGTATGGGTCTGGAAAGCTTAATCCTTTCCTCTATACCCAAACGTGAAAGATCTCCTTCTGGGGTATACAGGGAAATTATTCATTAACTTATGATTTCCCAATATCCAATGTTATAGAGGGAGTTTAGTGTAGTTTGGTTGATTCTTTATATCTGTTTTGGTCAGGGACGGAGTCAAGAATTTCACTACATAGGGGCGAATATGTTTTGCAAAATATTTTGCAGGGGCGAGCCTATATAATTCACAGAAAATTTGTGTTTTTTCTATAGAAAACTAGAGGTTTTTTTTTTCTTGCAGGGGCGACCGCCGCTACTGGCTCCATCCCTGGGCCCCTTTAGCTCCATCCCTGGGTTTAGTACAGTTATTAAGGGACACTTCAGGGGCTCTGCCCGCGCGCGCTATTGACGCTTTCTCCATACGACACTGGAATAGCCACTCTATGGTATGGTAGAAGTCAAAAAGGTCCTAAATTTTAGGACTGTTATGCTTTTTTTTTTTTTTTTGAAATGTCAAGAAGTTAGGACTGTTATGCTGGAACACCTGTAGATGTAGATTTTTGCAATTATAAGAAATCAAGTATGACTTGGATAATGTTGTCCGTTGGGTTAAAGAAATAGACGATGCATATGATGGGGCACTTGTGTACTTTATCAAGGTATAGTCAGAAAACTTGGCAGTCTTCAATTTACATTGAAGCCCACTCTTGCCAATCAAAAGCTTCAAGGAAGCACAAGTTAGGTGGGAAATGGCGAACATGGGTCAATACTAATCTATACAAGTGATCAAGGTGCACTACAAGGAAGCAGCTTTTCATGACAACTAAAAATTTCTCCTCAAAATGTTGTTGAGATTTACAGCTTCATTGAGAATGCAAGTCTTCATTGAGAATGCAAGTCTGCCAAAAATTGAAATTTGTAAAGACAAGTTGAAGTTGTTGCTACTTGCATGCTCGCAAACAACGAGGTTTCGAGAGAACTACACAATTGTGCTTACAACACGTCTAGGTAGTACTATGTATTGCCGGTCATGGACTTTCAAAAGTAAATGCATCTAACATGATTCTTTCTTTTATAGGGTTGGTGACAAATACCCCATGTTGCAAATTCCCATGGCATTTCTTCTTTCCGTGAAGATCCGCCAAGAATTTAGCTATGCTCCTGCAAAATAAAAATGTGTTTAGTTTGATATCTATAAACTTCTTTTGCTCAAGACCATAGACTATGTGACCAAAAGAGTGTTTTTCATTATACATCTAGCTATATGTACTATATCATATTGCAAAGTGACATTTTGCGAGGAGATATGAAAGCACCAAGTTACAGTTTTTGAAAGAAAAAGAAGTAAATGCAAGATCATTATCAAAAACCAGTATCCCGAGAATAAATAAGGTTAGAGAAACAAGATTGGTTCTATATAAGTTCCTTTTATAATGTTGAACTTCAAAATTTGTGTCCAAATTAAGTATAACTTATTCTTAGTTTGCGCAACTTATAATTAAACTGAAAATTCGCACACAACACAAAGTATGAACTTGTGAATCCTAGCATCCAAGGTTTAAGGAAAATTCCTATTCTACTTAGGCATTCAAGTGTTCAACATATTATAAGATTGCATATTCAAATTTACAAGTGTCATTACTTACGGAAAAAATATTAAGTGAAACGAATTTTCTTATTTATTGAATTATTAATCACCACAAGTAGACAATGTATTCTCGAAAAAATGTTGACCATTAGGATTAGGGCTGCAAAAAAAAATCGGTGAACCGTGAATTCGGTCCGGACCGAACCGATCCGTACGTTTTGGATTTTAACCGTGGATTAATGGTCCGAACACGGATTCAAAAAATAATAAACCGTGAGTCGCGGTTCGGACACGGATTTTGATTTTGAAACCGTGGATTAACCGATCCGGACCGTGAAATTTTTATTATATATAATTTTTAAAAAATATATATGTCTGTATATATAAATAATTTTATCACTTTTATAAATATTGTCAATTTGATATAGAGTAATACTGTTATCTCCTATAAATATTGTCAATTTGTATTGGACTTTTATGTATTCCCCTGCCTTGCATTTGGATTGGACTTTGATGAATGTAGTAGTTGTTCACTATTTTTTTGTATTAACTGGATTTCTATTCCACTATGTAACTAAACTAAGTTATATGCTTTTACTAGTGCTTGTTTAGGCCCTAGTTGAAATCCATCTAAAGTCTCTTTGTTTTCTACTTTAGATTTTTTAGGATTTTATTTTAATCAAACTCTTTGTTTTATTTACGTAACATGTAATCATAAAGTAGAACCGATCCATGACTCGTATCGGATTGGAACGAAAAACTTTTGGTTTGGACCCGGATTGGATTTTCTAAAAACCGTGACTCGCGGATTAGGATTGGATTCATGCCAATCCGATCCGATCCGGACCATGTACACCCCTAATTAGGATTAATCCAATACTTGCAACTACCACGGGTAAAACATACAACCGAAACCCAGAAGTTACAACCCCAGAAGAAACTAGCGCTGTCACTGGTTCGGTTCGGCCCGGTTCAGGGGCGGATTTTGAGTGAACCGAGTAAAACTGGTTCGGAGAGGAACCAAAACCGATTTTTTATAGCTCCGTTCGGCCGGTTCAAGATGGTTCAGAGGTCAGTTCGGTTCATGGAGATGGAGAGAGATGGACGAACAAAAAATAGATCTACTGATCAGTTCAAAATTAAAAATAAATAAAAAACATACACACAAACGAAAAGATATATACGTATATCTATTATCTACAGATTTTGGACGATGATGGACTAACAAAATCAGATCTACAGATTTTAGTCACATATATACACTATATACACACATATACAGAAACGACGAGAAACTCTTCGATTATATACGAATCGATCGAGATATATATATAGTTACATATACATGAAACATATGTTTACATGCCGACGAAAGACGGACATGCATCAACGACGTCGATCTGTGATTCTCCGGATTTGGGGTCGATCTCTGATTCTCTGGACTTGGGATCTCTGACTCCGGCGGTAGGCATCAACGACGACGAGCAAGAGAGAGAGATGTCGGCGCTATGGGGGTGAGGTGTGAGGAGCGTTTTATCAAAATACCGTTGTTTTTGAAACAATTTAGGAATCTACCGTTGTTTTCAAACTATTTATAAAAATACCGTTGTTTTGTACTTCTCATTTTGAACCTGAGATCTTTAACCACTTCTCAGTCTCAACCTTAGAAGTCTCCTAAAATTTCATCTGACGTGTCCTAAAATTTCATCTAACGTGCCCCGTCCAGCGTGTATGTTTGTCCAGCGTGTCCATACATACTTCTCATTTCCAAAATGAGAAGTCGTTTTTATTTGAATTTTGTACCGGAGAAGTATAAGAGATTTCGGGTGTACTAATTGAGATAATACTTCTCGTATTGGACCTGAGAAGTACTTTTAACTCTCCTTTTTTCCCCTTCTCCAACGAAATCAGTCGATCATTCTCAAACTAGCGTCCTCAGGAAGATTGAAGCAGAGAAGAACGGGGAGCGAACGGAGAGCTTCTTCCTCACTGATCTTGCTCCTCTCTCCTCCACCAAGGTACGCATGCACTTCGTGTCTCTCTCTCTCTCTCTCTCAGTACGTCTCTGTCTCTCTCTAAACTTCTATTTGCAACTCTGTCCTTCTGGCTCCTCCCATCGGCTCCTAATCCACTACCAGGAGAACCCGGAGAAATCAAACCCTGTTCATTCTCTACATCTCCTTCATTAACCCTTCCCTTTCCTTTAGGGTTTCTGATTAGAGTTAGGGTTTGTGATTAGAGTTAGGGTATTTAGGGTTTCGATTGGGGTATTTAGCTGGGTGAAGTTCAAGTAAATGATATATACATGTAGATTCTAGAAAGTGAAAAGCTTTTGCTGAGTAGTTATATAATGAGCCTATGGTTGATAGCTCATGTAACGTGTACTTTTTTCCCTGTCCTATAAATGAAGGTTGGATGTTGAGATGACGTGCGTGTATTACAATGGCAAACGGAGGACAAAGCTCTCGAGTTTGGATACTTCCCAGGTTCAAGGATCCTTATTGGAAAGAAAAAAAATCCAGTCCGAAAGATTACTACGTTGGTCTTCGACAAGAATGGAAATTTAGGGTCGAAGAGCAAGAGGAATTGGTTACTAATTTGCTTAACATGGGAGTGAGAATTCCTCATCGTCGATCGCTGGATATGCGCAGGGAATTCCTCATCTCAAATGATGCATTCGCAATGTTCCTTTCAGCTTCCCTCTGAGGACACTGATTTCTTTGCTTCTTCAGTCTCATTAAATGCAACTTGAAGATTTAACTCCAATTGTTATTTTTCGTGGTTTAGTTAAGCAAGCATCAATCTCCATTTGCTCCTCTACGGGAAGAACCACATAAAAATGCCAATTAAATATGTAATCCACACTTATTTATTTATTTTTACTAGAGCGAAAAAGAAATAACGAGTTTTTCTTTTAATAAATATTTGGTCTCGTTTTTTATTTCTTGTTTAAAAACTTTACATTTATTTTGTCTGAGTAACGAAGTGGTAAGGTTGAGATTCATATTGATTGGTAGGGGCATGTAAAGAAAATAAAATGTACAAAACATCTTTGGACATTTGAAAATAGTAGTATGTATTGAAAAGATTTCAAAACATTTATCACATTTTCAAAATATTTCAGAATTTTTTTTTTAAAGACTTGCATATTAGCCATCCACCCCAAACTCTAAATGAGACGATTGAAGTTTGTAAAAATGAGGGTTAAAAAGTCTAAGTCCAATATGAGAGAGATACTCTAAATACTTCTCAGGTCCAAAGTGAGACGTACTTGGATAATATACAACAAAATATGTTTGGCAGATAGTTAAACTTCTCAGGTCCTCAATGAGATCTTTAATTAAACTTCTCTGGTCCAACATGAGATGTGTAAAATAACTTCTCAGGTCCAAAATGGGTTGTTTAAAATACTCCCCAAAATAAGTTAAATACAAATTAAAGTGACTTCTCATTTTAGAAATAGGAAGTATGTATGGTATACAATAGTATACTGGAAGTATGTTCCAAGTTAGAGAAGCTCAAATAAAACTGACTTCTCATTTTAGACATGAGAAATATATATAGACACGCTGGCCAAACATCCACGCTGGACGGAGACACGTCGGATGAAATTTTGGGAGACTTCTAAGGTTGAGACTGAGAAGTGGTTAAAGATCTCAGGTTCAAAATGAGAAGTACAAAACAACGGCATTTTTATAAATAGTTTGAAAAGGACGGTAGATTCCTAAATTGTTTCGAAAACAACATTACTTTCATAAAAAGCTCGAGGTGTGAGAGTGGGAGAGAGAGAGAGAGAGAGAGAGAGAGAGAGAGAGAGAGAGAGAGAGAGGGGCGGTAGGACTTCGGGATTGTTTTTGGAGAGTGGCTGAGAGAGAGGCGGCTGTGGAAAATGTGATGATTTTTTTTTTTTTGATTACCAATGTGATGATTTATTAGGGTAGAAACAGACTTTTAAGGAGTTTATATAGCCAAGTGGTTACCTGCTAAGTCACCCTTGCAATTGGTCGTGGGTTCGAACCCCACCTCCTACAATTTTTAGTACATATATATGTTTTCGATTCGGTTCAGTTCGGTTCACCATAAAAATCCCAAGAACCGGGAACCGAACCGGTTTCAAAAAAAAATTAACTTCTCAAAACCCAAATTTTTTAAGTATATATGTATATTTCCAGTTCGGTTCACCTTAAAAATCTCGAGAACCGAACCGGTTTCAAAAAAAAATTAACTTCTCAGAACCGAACTGGCTAAGAAAAAAACCGAAATAAAAAATTAACTTCTCAAACCGAACCGTCTAAGTAAAAAAACTGAAATAAAAAACCGGTTCAGTCCGGTTCTTCGGTTCGTTTTTTCATTTTTTTTGTTCAGCCCTAGAAAAAACCCTAAATTACCAGGGATCCCGAAACCACAGCCCAAACACAGTACAAGCAGCGCACAACAGACCGCTAAAAGCGTGACTCCAACAGCCCGGCACAAAAAGAACCCGAAATCACAGAAGACCCAAAACTTCACCAGACCCAGACACAGTGCTTCACAGCCAAAGACGATAATTCTATCACAAATAGTAACACGACAAAAGAAACTAGACAGCCATGGCCGAACATCCTCCATACGGAAGCCGTACCTTAACTCCGCTGCTTGAAACTGAGACAAAGCGCACCCTAAAATTCGAAGTCCGTAACAGCCATGGAGAGAAAAACCAGATTCGCAGCCTTAATCGAAAACCTAAATCGGGAGAACATAAAAAAAAAAAGTACGAAGCACATAAGCAACTAGATCGGCAAAAAAGAAATAAGTGAAATCCAAAAGTGTGGCAACCGAGAACCTTGAAATCGATAGAAACATGACCCACGAAAGATTAAATTTACCTCAGAATGAAGCTAGAACCGATGAAAACCCCCAAAACGAAGACCAAAACCCCAAAATCGGTTGCAGCAAAATCAAACTGAAATCCTAAAACGCCGGATGAAAAGATGAGTTTACTGTAGCAACAAGAACCCTTCCAAAAGCAAAGCCCAAAATCAAGTAAATAACGGTGTCAAAACCCCACAATCCGTAAACCCTAGAACAAAATTTAGAAACAAGACATGATCTTCCAATTCAGTGAAGTCCGGTAATGAAGAGAACCCGTAACCCTAAATCAGTTAACCCATAGTGAAGCTAAAAAAATGAGAGAGATTTCGATTTTGAAATTTGTGGAAAGAAACCTAAATCGCCACACCAATGGAGCCCTAACTCGCGTAGAGAGAGAAAGGAAAGAAATTATCGGGAGTACCAAAGGAAATGAGGAAGAAAGGGATATTAACGTGGAGTGGAAATGGACGGTATTGATTAAAATAAGGTGGCACAAGATTTAGCCACGCGTACGAGGGCAACACCCCACGATTACGCCCCGTTTGGATGCCGGAGATGGTTTGGGTGGATTTGTAATGAGGGTGGATTTGAATGTGGATTTGTAATGAGGGTGGATTTGATAATGAGGGTGGCCCCACCTCATAAGAAGGGTGGATTTGTAAGTGAGGTGTTTGGATGTTATTTTGAGAAGGGGGATTAAGAAGGTGGATTTGATAGGATAAGAGGTCAAATGACTAAATTGCCCCCAAGTTATTAATAAATACATAATACATAGAATAAATGCAAAGAAAGTACATAAAAATATTTAAAAATTTATTAGATATAAAAAAATATATTTCCAACCACACTTGTGTTTATTAGATATTAAAAAAAATTATTAGATATCAATAATTTGCATAAATATATTTACACTACTTTGTGTCTTCTTTTTTTTTTTTGACATGAACTAGTATTTTACATAAAGATTAATTAAAGTATTGATTTGTGCACCCAACCACACAGTAGCATTTTCCCCTATCCCTTGTTTATATCGAATGAAAGAAACCCAGCAAAAACCCAAACTTCTCTTTTTTCGGTAAACCCAAACTTCTCTTCCTTGCACAAAAAACAGATCTGGTCCGGAAAAAACCAGCAGCTCCGGCGAACCCAGCAGCTCCGGCGAACCCAGCAGGCGAGTTCCGGCGAACCCAACAGGAGAGTTTCAGGTACTGCAGCAGTTCCATTGGTTGTTTCGGTCGGCTTTTAGCCGGAAAACTCCATTTTTTTCGATTTCGAGTTCTAGATCTCACCCGGATTTAGAAGGGTAGATTGGTACCAAAATCCCACAAGTCCCCCCTGATTTGCTAACGACAGGGGGGAAGCTGTCGTTAGCTAGTCCGGGTTCTCCCGGATTTGTACTCCGAACAGTAACATTTTTCGATCAAATCCGGGGGGCCATTTTGGCATCCAAACACCGGAGTAGAGTGGGCCCGGGATTACAAATCCGGGTGTTTGCCAAATCCGGGTGCCAAATCCGGCATCCAAACAGGGCGTTAAGATGCAACTCGATCGGATGGCACATAGTAACCCACCTGATAGATGATGTCAACAAATTAAAAAATAGGAGGGTCACCGTGCTTGGCCCAACATGGATGCTGCACCATCCCGCTCCTATTGGATTTTTTGACGTTTTTAGTTAAAATTAAAAATACAATCAAGTAGTATTTTGGATTGTTTGTGTTTTCGATTTTGCTAAATAAATTTGTGAAGTGTAGTTTTTTTATTATTAAAATTGATTCGTGCATAGCACGGGCTTTTATGGTAGTACACTATAAAGGCAAGGTTATTTTAACACCCAACCTAGAATTTTAAATACTGCTGAAAGCTGTTTCAAGTCATTTCTATATATTGATCTGCTACGTGATGCGTCTCTCAAAACAAAATTTAAGGGAAAGTGTTTGGTACATGAAAAGTTTCTCATAAATCTACCCAGAAAATACATCAAACTGGTAGTGTACCGGGTGAATTTCACCAATTTGGATGCATTTTCTGGGTAGATTTATGAGAAACTTATCATGTATTGTATCAGACCTCAAAATTTAATGGTTTGCAGAGAGGAAAAAAAAAACAAAATTACATAGACAATCCCCACACCTCTAAATGATGAGATTAAATTCTTTACACCAATAGTGTAAACTAGGGGTTTTTCACCATCGCCCGTTGTGGACTCTACCGTGCATTTATTGTTATAATCCGAGCGATTCATCTTGTAGGACTTACTGTGTAGTATATTCACGTAAAAAATCAGCTTGATTGGATATTGATGGATCTATCATCAAAAGTTGAACTTTAGTTTATAAAATAAACGGTCTAAAGTTAAACTGTCCATGACCGTCTGTTTTATAAATCAAAATTTAAATTTTAATATACCTACCAATGTTCGGTGATACTATTTTTTTCAACGAGAATACTACTTTGCGGGCTCGACAAAATAAACAGTTCAAATCGCCAATTAACGCATCGTGGGGCACAAAATAATGGTGGTGGAAAACCCCTAGTTTCCACTAAAGAATTAGGGGTGCTTTGGCAAAAAAGCGCAGAATTGATTTTTTGGTTTTTTTGTTTTGTCTTTATTCAAAATTTTTTTTTTTTTTTTGCATTTGTTAGTTTTGCGACAAGTTTTCGTGATTTATGATTTTGGCTTTATTAAAAAAAAAATAGTTTCGACTATAATTTTATATTTTTTGGGACGAATCCATAAACCACGAAAATTTGACTCAAAACTAACAAATGCAAAAAAAATTTGAAAAAAGAAAAAAATCACCCCTTAAATCTATGATACACCCCTTAATTTATACTTTTTTCTTTTTTACCAAATCACCCATTAATCTCCTAAATGATACACATCCACAACCAAATTCTATCACCACAGCACATGCAACAAATACTCCGTAAATTACAAGTCTGCAAGAAAACCAAGCTAGCTCTAAACATAGGAAAATTAATCCAGAAAATCTGATTCAGATCAACATTCTTGCTTAGTTTCTATCATATTTCCGTTGCACAAAAAAAAAACAAAAACAAATACTCCGTAAATGATACACGTCCCGTGTCAACATATACAAACCGGTCTCGTCTTTTACTCTCATTCAACAACGAATATTTTTACAATACAAATTACAACCTATATATAAGCCAAACAAGAGGAGAAATAAAAGATATGATAAACTCACATTTATTGATCAAATCACAAAATATATTAAGGAAGCTCCAAAAAGTCTTCAAGCCTGATGAGGAATAGTTCTCCACGTTTTTCTTCTCCCAACTATCCACTTGCCCTTTGAAACTTTTCTGACTTAATCAAGCTGACTTTTCCCGACCAATGGTGTTGTCCAGAAATTGTTCTAAGAGAAATACCAAAAATTCACTATAAATTTTTTTTTCTATATAACCGTGTCGCCTCAATTTCAAGAAGAATTTAATGTTTTTTTTTATTTATGAAAATTCAGGTTATCACAAATTACAATCCCAAACTTTGCTTAAACTAGCACCATCTGCGTAATTATGGCCTTGTGCATCTTGCAACTGCTTTGATCTTTCGAGATTAAATCTGGATGCCTCGATCGCATCGCCGATAGATAAGAACACATTTTGTTTCCCAATAGTGTCTATGAATTTCGTTACAATCAACTTCTCCATGACCTCAAGCCTGGGGTTAACTAGTGCCACCTACAAGAGTAAAAATCGTAGGTTAGAATTTTTTCGCCCTGATAATTAGGTTACTATATTGGACATTGTAGCCTACCTTAATTCCTTTGGCTTCCAGGGCTTTTAGGATCTCGATTAGGGTTTCAACGCCTGTGATGTCAATGCAAGTAACTCCTACAAATACAGTATTTTATGTTACAATAAACAAAATGTTAATGTCACATATCGTAAAAACCTTGGAAAATAAGGTATTCAAAATGCGATGAGGGCGGAGCCTGGCCCTCATTCAACACAATATTTTGAAATTTTTTTTGATGTGTTTGTGACATTTTGCCAAACATAAAGGTAGCATCTAGAATAATAAATGAGGTACCAATATTTTCTAATTTTCTATGGCAGAGCCATGCAGGGATTGGGTGGGGCCAAGGCCCCCACTTTGGTATTTTTTTTTATCCTTTTAGTTAGGCATGTGAAATTTTTTCAATAAGACAAATCATGTTCTACTAGTACTAATTCGTAGCAACATTTTAATTTTACTGAGTAGATTCTCATTCTTACCTCCCAATTCTAGGAAAATATGCTCAATATGACTCCCTTGATCAGCATCTCTACTTGCTTGTTCATCTCTAACCCATCTCAAAATCCTACAAAAATTAAAGTTTCACAACAGAGCCATATATAAGATACCTTATAATCAGCACTTTCAAATATCAAAAACTACAAAAAAAATCAATAAAACCAAAATTTAATTAATTACCTTTCTCGAATGTAACCGCAGTTTGGAAAGTATATAGGGGAACCGAGTTGCAATACGAGGATCCCAGGAATTTCAGTTGCCTCCGGATACTGCTCTATATCACGATACAATGACGAGTTCAGTATGCTTCCGAGCTTGCAAGTAGCGGGCCTGGCCACATATAGAAGCGCTCTGAGTATTGCAAGTCCCACCTAAAAACGAAAGAAAGGTTGCATTTCCCAAATGGTTATTAAGACGGTTAAAATATATATATATATATATATTGACCAAAAGTTGCAAAAATTAAAAACAAAAAACAAAAGTTTGATATGATTTGGGAATAAAAAATAAAAGTCCTTACCGACAGCATGAGGCCGACGTCCATGCTAACAAAGGCAACACCGAGGAACGCCGCCATACAAATCAAGAAATCGTATTTGTCGGTCTTAAAAAGTCGATAAGCCTTCTCGTACTCGATCAGACCAAGCATTGCCGACATTATAATCGCCGAAAGAGCCACCAGCGGTGTGTAACTGAACAGGGGAGCCAAGAACAGGAGCGTCAACAACATGCACCCGGCCATCACCACGTTCGCCATCGCGGTTTTGCACCCGGCGTTGAAGTTAACCGCAGTCTTTGAAAACGGCCCTGCAAATTAGAGTTGTAAAAAAATTAGTTTTGGGAAATTTGATAAAGAGAGATTTATTTTAGGCTAAAATAGAATAAATTCTTGAGCATAGAAGATAGAATTACCAAAAGAGCCCTTAATTTGAAGATATATTACGATAAAGTTAGCAGATAAGTTACAAGTACAAAGAGTAGGTCACCTGTTGTCAAATAGCATGAGGTGCAAGATCCCACAATATTCATAAATCCGAAAGCCATCATCTCCTTGTTTCCATCAACTTGTTCATTTTTTAGTATGGCAAAGCTCCTTCCAATGGCTATTCCTTCCTGCAATAATAGAATTTTCAGGAAGAAAAAACACATGGCATTATAGTTCAAGTCCAATAACATTTTGGTCATGCACTATACTTTAATGCAATACAATGTACACAGACTTATTTGTACAGATCGGATATAGATATATCCATAGTCGTTCAAAGCACGTGAGTCTCCCAATTATTTTGTAAACCCACGTACACGGGACAATTCTAGACACATCTGTGCACATAGCATTAAGACTACGAAATGACTTGGGAAACTAAAGTAGCAAAGGCATAAAGATTGTGTTTGGATCTTCGCTTTCTAGAAGGAAAGTAAATTTTACGAGAAATGGAATTCGAAATCATGCCACCTTTTTTCTTGTATTGTTTTCGTTCATTTTCTTCATTTTGCACAATTCTAGCTCCAAACACAGCCTAAGAGCATCTCCGACCCTTACCTAAAATCTTACTAATTAGATTTGCGAAAAAAATTCATTTGGTAAGCATACATAGTTGTAAGTTCTTACAGCAAGAGCCACCATGGCAGTAATGATCCCAGCTTTTATAGGGGCAGATATGTACTTGGCGTCAAAGTTCAAATGATGAATGGAGAGAGGATTTATCCCTTTCTTCAAGTCACCCACCTGCAGTAATGATGAATGGAGAGAGGATTAATAAAGTTTTTTTATTTTATATATAAAAAAAGAGAAGAAATGAAAGAAAACTCTGTTTTTAGGTAAACTTCAACATAAGGGGTTAATTACAGCACCACAACATACTTCAGAAAATATACCCAAAATTTATCCATATTCACATGTATTGAATCTGATCCATTAATTTACACATTCTAGATAAATTATGGGAACCCTTTCTGGGTACTTACATTTTCTGAATTAATTATGACTCAATAATGGTAGATTTTGACAGTCTTGTCGGGCATTTTGTCTTTTTATTGAGGAGAGTTGATATAAATCACCATCTAGATATATACGTAGAAAAAGGAAGAGAAAACTAACAATTTGAATGCCATGTTTCTCTGCATGAGCAAAATAAGCAAAGAGACAACCAGTGATCACAACCAACATTGGAGCTATAGCTGATACCCAAAAGAGCTTTGGTTTCTTCTTCTTCTGCAAATTCAATTATTTCATTTAATTTTTGTACAATAATTTTTAATGCATACGAACTGGTAAATTCACATTTGTGTGTGCGTGTGTGTGTGTGTGTGTCAACAGAAAACTCACCACATATCTAGTGAATTGGAGGAATGCCAGGAAAATTATGCCCACAACCGCACTCTCCCACCGCCACTGAAATAAAATAAAAAAACATTTCATAAGACACGTGACAGTACTCCGAATTACTTGCGAAAATAATATAAAGATTCTAAGGAATAAACATGGTTAATAACTTAATTAATATAGGTCCGCGATGCATATCAATATTCTTTTTAGAATAATACTGAAAGAGAGAATCCATTAGAATTGAGCAAATTAATGAATTTGGGCACATGAAAGTGAGATATTCTTGTTTTTTGCTATGGTTTTCTCCATAAGATGGAATTTTATATGCTACAGTTACACTCTTGAGAGTAACTGGAGTGCTTTGTAGGGGGTCCAAACTTGATGGTAAGTACCCTATATTGAGAATTACAAGGCAGTAATAAACTACAGAAAAAGAAGTATTCTACTTGGTGCCGAAGCCAAAATAGTTAGTCAGTTTGGGTTAGTTTCTCGGTTGATGGGTTTGTTTTTTACATAATTGATAAGAATTTGACCACATGAGGAAGGAATTGTTCGAGGTGTGTATAAACTAAGACCTGGACATCCTTGACCGTTGAAAAAAAAAAAGGAAAAAGAGAAAATGAAACAACCTCATGTCGATGGGCGATAATAGAGCGCAAAACTGAAACCACATCAGTTTTGGTTGTAAAATGCTTCAATCCAAACACGCCCTTAAGCTGTTGCAGGCAGATAATCGTGGCCGTCCCTCCCATGAAGCCGGTGATCGTGGAATGTGAGAGAAAATCCACCAATATTCCTAGTCTGCACATTCATGCACACGATTAAATTACCAACAAAATCAATGAATTTTGACTATTAGTAGGACCATGACTTCAACACAGTATGGTTTTTCTTTTTTACTTTTGCTTTTTTAATTTCGAAAAAACGAAAAACAACTGTTTTCTTTTCTTTTGTAAAGTGGAAGCCACTTGTGCTAATTTGTGAAAAGTAAGTTAGTTTCATTTTTTAATAGTTCCGAGAGTGTCGATCTAACTTATGCACACATCGATTAACTAATTATTAAGGCATTTATCCCAACGTCAATGACACCCATCCCTGGCTCCAAAAGAATTTGAATCATCGAGAAAGTTTCAAACCTGACACCTACGAGGAAATTTTATTTCAACTCTTTAGCGTCGATCACAAGGTTTTTCTTTTTTCAAGTTTGTTTATATTTCTCATAAACAAAATTAAAAGAAGAATTAATATTGTTTTTAATTTAGACCCTCTCTTGGTTACCTTAGGAAACCCATAGCAGCCTGGAGGATTCCAGTGAAGAAAGTAGCAGTGAAAACCAGGTGAAGGTACAATTCAGGATCATCAACTGCTGATACTTTTTCCCCGATTATCGAACTGATAAGCAAAGAACACGCTGCGACTGTGCCAACAGCTACATGCTTTGAGCTCCCGAATACCGCGTATACTAGTGGAGGAACAAAGCTCGAGTCTGCCCATAAAATAAATAAATAAATAAAATAGTATTTCTGTGTATATTGCATTGCTGTTTGTTTCAGTACTTATACTTACATAGACCGATGAGGGGAGGGAGGTTGGCAAGCTTGGCATAGCTGATCCCCTGTGGTATCGCGAGGCTGGCGATAGTAATCCCGGCGAGGAGATCGTACTTGAACAAACTCAGGCTGTATTTGGGCAACCACTCGAAAATCGGGACGAAGTATTGGATGGCTTTCTTCGCTCTTTTTGAGGGCGGCTCGTTTCTGAACTCGTGAAATGGATCGTCAGGGAATAAGGTCTCTTTGAGGTCGGATTTCAACGTGGTGGTGAAACTCCTCGGGGTGGCATAGTTCACCTCGTAAACGCAGGATTCTCTTGCGTTTGCCATGATGAGAGAGAGAGAGAGAGAGAGAGAGAGAGAGAGAGAGAGAGTAGTGTGGTTACTGGTTATTGGGGAGAGGTTTTATGTGCGTATTTATAGGCAGAAAAGTAACCAACAAAGAGAGAAAAAAGAAGATGACAAAGATTGGATAACAGGAATTTGACCCCGTGATGATGACACATGCACCTAGTATTTTAATTTGGCAAGTTTATTACAGAAAGTGGAATTGATTTGACTTCTTTTTTCCAACATGTGAGAGAAGTTCAATAATATGTAATCACGAGGAAATTACTAGGCTAGTCCGTGGCCCATTGTAGTGGACGGAAATGGGGGCATGCAGTGCAAATCATGGTGATTTTATGAATGAGGCAAATGATGGAAAATCGTGTTTTGGGCGTTAATGTGTTTTGATTTTTTTGGTAAAAAAATTAAAATTAAAGGATAATTTGATGCGCATCCGAATCGAAAAATAATCCAACGGCCGAGGTTCACTTCATTTTTTTATTTCAAAAGATGCCCCCAAGTCCGTAGTTCTTAGGATTTTTGAGTAAGGAGTGACGATGCTAAAATAAACCAACCTCTTCAGCATCCAAAAAAAAATATTTAAAAGTGTGTATAATATGCACGAGTAGTTTAATTGAATCTAAATAGTTTAGAGGAAAATTGTAACGCCCCACATTTTGGGAAAAGCGTTATGGATTATTATTACAATTTAAAGTCGGTCTTAAACAGTAATAATAATAATCAAAAATACATTTAGATGATCTATCCTTCACAGATTACAAAAGGGTAGACCGGGTGGACTCTATGGCTTCGTACGTTCCTTAATCTGGTTGTGCTCCATGTCGGCAGCTCCTCCGGCGTTATATTATTCCTCTTGTTCGTCGACATAGTCTGACATAATACGTCGGAGTCACCAAACAACATTGTTATATTATGTCAGGGTTACACAAGTGCAACACCGTGAGCAAGGACGCTCAATAGATACCCTACCCCAACCTTAAACTAACAATTCTAAAACAATAAAGTTGGCAGGTAAATAGTTGAAAATCATTTATCAAAACAGTAAGTTCATGCGTGTCAATGCATCAATATCAAATCAAATCAGAGTGCAGTTTTAATAAAATCAGTATCCCGTTTCTTTTCAAATCAGAGTGTAGTATCAGTATCTCGTAATAGTTCGTGTAATAGAATTCTTCTTCAAATTTCATTAAGTTGCTGGGCCGTTCTACCTCCCTTTTCTAACAGTCACCAACTAACTGTCTCACACTACTCGAAAGTTATTGGCGCGTTCTACCACCCCTTTCTAACGGTCACCAATATTTCCGTTCGAAGTCCCGGCCATCCATAACACTGACTACCCGCAAGTTATGAAGTTCGTTCACTCCACGTCACACTTGACATAGTCCCGGTTTTCTAATATCACCGAACTTAACAACCTGTTTATAAGATCCGTTTACTACGTGTTGTACTGAGCGAGCTTTGACCGCCAAATTCACCCCGGGGAATTTGAGGTGGGACTCTAAACAGCACTACCGTATATTTCCATTGAGGTTTGACCACCAGTTCACCCCGGGGAACTGAGGCGGGACTCAAATGGCAATATCGTCTCAATTTTCATCACATCATCATTTTCATTCTTATTTCTATTTCTTTTTGTGAAAACAATCGTTCATTTCCTCGAAAAACGTGTTGTGTCGTACCATCTCGGAAAACGTGCACATGTCATAACTTCATAAAAATCCTTCCGTTTAAAATCGTTTCACGATAAACTTTCCGTGTAAACACTAGAAACAACACCTACAACGTAATTAATTAGTGGTTGTATATTGGCTGTTAATTTTATTACACCACTACTTTCGAAATTACTAATTTCGGAAAATCTGGTACTTCCTTTAAAAAAGTTTGAAGGCTTTAAGGTTCTTATTCGGGAATTACATAAAAGTGGGATGCGTGTAAACTCAGTTCTCGTAGTCACTAGTTTTGTTGAACGGCAAAGAAATTTTATTAATCAAAGGAACAAAGTTACAATAATTAAATGGAACCAAGGAGAGCATCACAACGCGTGAAAGCATCCCAACTATGTTGGCATCGAGACACATGACAATCATATGCCACTTGGACCCAGAAAGGCAGATGAGGTATCTCGAATGTTGTCACCTTTTTGTAATGCCCAATTACAGCCTGTGATTATTGTTTCGGTTGAGATTCTGTGAGACAACCTAAGAGGCCATTAAGTAATTGTACCAAATAAGATACGCAGCAAAATGCACTATATTTGAAGAGCCCATATAAGCGAAATGCAATCGAAGAGAAGGATCAAACTTGTTACACTATTTTCGTGTAATTCACTCCCTCTTAAAGTTTTCACTGACTCTTTAAAATGTTAATTAACAAAAGGAAAATGTTTCATGAATGGTGAGTTGATTTATTTATGGGCAATACGGGTTTCTTAAAGTAAAAAAGAGTAATAAAAAAAAATTCTTAAATCTCGAAGAGTTTTTGGATTGCACTTGCTTCAAATGACTCTTCAATTTGATGCATGTGTCACCAAAGATAAATATGGTATAGAAATTTGCTATCTTCCTCAGATATGCTCTATCATCCACAGTGAGCTCTCTAAATTTTACTCTTAAAATTAATGACTTCTAAAGTAGACATATAAGCAAAAGTGGGATACAATTTTGTTTGTTAAAGATTTGCTAATTTAGGAGTCTGAGAGTATTCAAATGGACTCTTTATAATTGGCTCCTAGATTATGTTTTAAAGATTATCTATGCACATAAAAATGCAAATGGGTCAACCATTCCCCATAATGTTCAAGTTTAGATTTGTTCAATTAATTTTTTGGAATGTTTAACAAGCTTTCATTATTTTTTTCTAGTGATTGTTCTTTCTTTGTTCTTATTGATGCTTTATATTCTCATCTAGTAACTAAACTACCAAAGTGTTTGTTTCAATGTTGAGTTTGGGTTTTAAAATGAGTTGATAAATTTCTTTTAGAATAAGTTGAAAATCCGTGGATAAATCTGGAACTGATCCGTGACTCACGGATCGGACACGATTTATTTAAAAAATCGTGACTCGCGGATTAGGATTGGATTCATGCCAATCCGGACCAATCCGGACCGTGAGCACTCCTAAATTAAACTTAGCTAGTGTTGTAGGAGTCATGCTCAGGAGCATCTATGGGGAGCCCATTGAAAGCCAAAATTGAGCAAATGAATTGCTAAATATTAGAACTCTCACGACTCTCACCTATGAGTCATTTTAAGAGTCTACTTTGGATGCCTCAACACTGGAACCATCAATATTTCATTTTTTATTTGTTTTTGGTAAATAGGAAAGTAAGTACTTCTATGCTTGCACTTCTGGGTGGAATATTATAGGTAATGGATGACGGAAGGTGCAACTAATCTAACTTTAAACGTTAAAAAATGGGCAAATTGCCACAACATTTGTGTTTTTGGTAAATAGGAAATTAAAATTATTGCACTTCTATAGTTGCACTCCTGAGTGGAATATTATAGGTAATGGATGACGCAAGGTGCAATTAGCTTTAAACATTAAAAAAGGGCAAATTACACTGACTTCCCCTGAGGTTTCTGACTGCTATAGATTCCCCCTCACGTTTTAGAAATTACACTGTCCTCCCTTTTTGGTGTTTGTTCACTAACGGAATGGATGGAAAGTGGTCAATGACGTATTTACCCCTCTATATCAATCCCACACCTTTGGTTGCTTGTGGAGTCTTCTTTAATTCCCCTACAATTAGTCTTGTCTAACAGATATGGGAAACCACCCACCGCCCCTTGTATTAAGACCTAGCTAGCTAGACAGAGATGTGTCTAAGTCCCATGTGCATCATTATTTGGCATCTATAATTGTTGCATTAATTGTTGTTTTTGAGATAATAAGCCACGATAGTTAATTTGATAGAAAAAAATACCACAATAGTGAGAAGACAAAAAAATTAATTTCTGTTTGTATATCCTTAGTGCAATTAAATAGTAGTACTCAATATTTAATAGTTAGGTCACCGCCACAAAATGCGGGTCGGGGAAAACGAAGTAATACTACACAACTTCCATTTTTGGAAGGGGCCGGTGAGAAACATTGGAAGAAGATAGAATAAGGAAGCATGATATATGAAAATTTAATGCACGTCATTAACCCAAAGAGTTAGTTTAACTTCTTCTTTTTTTTTTTTGAGATGAGGACAAAAAGGTAATTCTACACGCACTCACTGAGACAATTGCTAAATAGGGATAGGTGTAATGAACCCTTTAAATACATACACATGACCTAAACTCCCGATGTGAGAGCCAACCGACCTATTTAAGTGATAGAAAAAGGAACAAATGTTTAGTTCGGCTTCCATCAATGAAATGTGTACAATCAGTACACATGTACACTCACCCCAATATTTTTACGCACTCGCGTTCAGAGTGGGTTCAAGGTAAATGTGAGTATAATGTATTGTGTTTGTTTAATTTTGAAATGTCTAAAATCAGCACACCTGTACACTACACATATATATATCTTCACACACTCACATTGAGATTGGATTCAACGTAATTATGAGTATATTGTATCGTGTTTGTTTAAGTGTGTGTGGTTATATAAGAGTTGGATGCCAAAACAACTTCTCTCTAATCCCCAAATATATAGAAGGTGACTAGTTCTCATGTGGGCTCAACACTGGAACCAACTTCGATGAACCGAATAGATCATGTAGGCCCACAACAATTGACCCGCTGTGATCAATTTCTATTTTTGTATACTTGCACTTCTGAGTGGAATATTATAGGTAATGGATGACGTAAGGTGCAATTAAGCCAAAATCAGTTTGCTTTCATTTACTCAATTTGGCATGTGACCTGTGAGATTACACTTTCATAAGTGATGATTTTATAAGAGTTTTGCTAACAAGTGCCCAATAGGCATACAAAGAGGCATACAAATAAACAAAATGAACGCATGCTTCAATACACCTTTTATACTTTTCAATACACTTTCACATATTTCTATACACTTTTCACACATTTCAATACACTTTTTCAACCTGCATTTTCCAATAATGGAGAAAGTTAATAAGAGATCTTGTTTGAGAATCCTACTTATGTTTTCATTCCTGATGTCATCACTACTTATGTTTACATCTTAACATTTATTATAATCGTACTATTGTACCCTTATTAAGTACATTATTATTTTATTTTTTCCTTAATTAGTTGTACAGTATTGACATTCATAACTATATATTATAAGGCTTAATCTAAGGAATGCCGTTGGGGAAGAGAAAATTAAGGATCAATTCAAATAGGAAAACAAAACTCTTATACTGTAATATTGTTATAATATTGCTGTAAACACCTATAGTATATATAATACTACATACTCCCTCGATCCCTTTTTAGATGATATATTTGGGAAATGTGTATTTTTATAGCCGTTAAAAAATGCACTTCGGTAGTATGTTTTTAAAAAATTCCACCAAATTAAAGTACTCAATGAGCACTTTGATTTGGTATAAAAAATTAAAAATTTATATAAAGAAATATGTTTTTAGGAGTTTGAAATTGCACGTATTCCGACAGGGATCACTTAAAAAAGGGACGGAGGGAGTGTATAAATTTGGATTCAGGATGGCCTAGTCCCTTAATTCTCGCCCCCATTATTATTATCCCATATCAAATTAAACCAATCCATTATTTCACTACCAAAACAAAACCCGTCCAAATCGGAAGATGATGGGATGCGTACTATATCGACAACGGGTGAATAGATCGACAGACGAAGTTGAAGAGCTCACCAGCGGTGAAGAGATCGATCGACGTCGTCGGTTCTAATTCTGAGGAAACCCCCAAACACTTCCAACTTTAGGGTAGCGTTCTGCACACCCACCCCCATGCTGTCGCCCTCTCTCTTTCTCCTCTCTCTACCATGATGTATATTTTACAGTGGTGGTGGGTTCTTGATCTTTGCTAATGACAGTATTGTTTCTATTTAATGGTGGTTTTTTTTTTTTCCGATTCAATACTGGTGGTTTTCTTTTCCGCGAAAGTAAAAATTGTAAGTCAATATGGTATGGTTGTCTTGTTTTTTTATGGTGGTGGTGGGTTTTTGATCTGGTCAATGGCGATGTTTTTTTTCTTTATTCAATGGCGATTTTTTTTCTTCGATTCAACGCTGGTATTTTTCTTTAATACAGTAAGAATGGTAAATTAACAAATCATGTTCACTGTATAATATAAACGACACATGAACATGATTTATTGATTTTCCATATTAGGTGATTTGATACAATAAAAGATGGTTTATTGATTTACCACTTCGGGACTTCGTTGTTGATTCGGCATACTAGCCGAGCATCCAAGCTTCGAGGCGAGATAGGACGTACAATTCGGAACATTGCATTACTTTGAACTAGCGTTGAACCCATGCTATGCACGGGCGAGATTAACTTCCACGAACAATGTCCGTACGTGGCACAATAGGTAGCAGGTGGACCCTAATAAAACATGCAAAATATAGCAAGTGTAAGATAATGGTAGTCGTAAACA